>PVHY01019469.1:0-27323 GCA_004024945.1 Uropsilus gracilis | reverse complement strand
GCTTACATTGGCTTTAATGAAAAGTTTGAGCTAAAGCTGAAGTAAAAATAAAATTCAGCTTTTACACATGGTTTATTGATCTAAAAATGTCAAGTCGAAGACAAGTTAAATACAGAAACCTTGAATGAAAATGCTAATTAAACCAGGTAATGTATGATAGCAGCATTATAGTGACATTATTTCTTATAATATCTCATTGAGTGTAACATGTACCAAGCAGTACAATAAAAACCCTAATACATTATAAGAAGAATATGGTTAACCACAGACACACACACGGCAAACATTTTTTCTTCCCCCCCCCTTTTTTTTAACCTTGTCACATAACACATTTGTATTATTAATAGGTAATTTTGCATTATAATATTTCAATTACAGGATTCCCTGGGAAAACATTGATTCTGCACCCCCTTCTGATGAGAGTTTGGTTATATGGAGGACAGTTGTAGATGGGGTGTGACCTTCTTATTTCCTTTACTAAGAGAGGAAGTATGACTTAGGAAGATGCATATGGTTTGCAAGTAGACAGGGTTGGAAAGAGACAGCTAAACAAATCAATCATTTAATCATGTCGTTGTGGAGGTATTTTGTCAACGAAGCTGATATCTACAATCGGTTGACTTATTATAGGCAGTTGCCCATATGATGTGGATGGGTCTCGTGAAATAAGCTGAAGGTTTTAAACAAATTAAGTTTTACCTGGGAAAGAAATCTGCCCCAGACGGAAGCCCCAGTTCCTGCCCCAGTTTCCAAGCTGTTTGCTCCACTCATTTCAGACTTGCTGCCATTCTCCACAATTACATAAGCCAGTTTCTTTAAAGGAAGTTCTCTCTGTCAAATATGTGTACATACCTATAATGTGTACAGATTTCTGTTCTTGTGGGACATTAATACAAGGGGTGGAATGCAGTGGTTAACCTGGTAACACTCATCAAAATGAAGCTATAATAACCGTATTTATTTTGACAAAGCAAACTTTGCAACAGGAAAGATCCTCAAGGATAAAGATGAAATAGCTGTGGTGAAGGGCCCCTTCCCTAAGAATTCATAGTAATCTTACATGTGCACATATAATAAGAGTCAAAATACAGGAGACAAAAACTCAAAGAATAAGGTAATATATATATTATAATAGTATATATATATATGTGTGACATTATTTCTTACAATATCTCATTTAGGACTTTATTGGGGACTTTATGCTCATCTCTCAGTATTAAGTGGATGCAGCAGGCAAGAAAATCAGTAAGAGGATAAAAATCCGAATAGCACCGTCAATCAACCTGACCTGGATGGCTGACATCTACAAAACAAGTCATCTCTAAACTAACAGAATATACATTTTTCAATTAAAAAATAAAAACAAGAGGAAAAATTCCCCATAATAGGATCACAACCAGGCCATAAAGCCAAATTTAATGAATTTAAAAAATAGAAATAATGTAAAGTATGTTTTCAGAGCATAAAAGAATTTAACTAGAAAGTGGCTTGAAGATCTCCCAAATACTTGGAAATTAAATGACTAAATAATCCACACATCAGTGAAGTCTTGATATAAATCTAAAAATGTTTTGAAAATAGTGAAAATTTCACCAACACTTGGAAGAAGCAGCAAAAGCAGTACTTAGAGGGGAATTTGTACGGTAGAAAGGGAAGAAAGATCTAATATCTATCATCTAAGTTTCATCTTGGGAAAGTAGAGAAAGAGCAAATTAAATGTAAGACAAGCAGAAGGAAGGAGATTCAAATTAGAGCGTAATTAAACTGAAGTCAAATTAAAAATCTTAGAATAATTGGAGGGATTTACAAAACACTTGTATGGTCTGGTGTCTTTGTTATTTCAGCTTCTCAGTTTAATTACTGAATCACTTAAGCTCTAAAGCAGCAGGATCATAACCAATAGACCACCCAATCCTATGAAGTCTGGAAACCACTTAGGGAAGCAGCTCAGGGTAGATTCAAGATGGACAGAGGAGGGGATCTGGGGTAGTCTGCCTGGCCTTCTTGGAAATCAGTACCAGTCTCTCATAAAGGTGGCACCTTCCAGAAATTCAGAGTAAACTATTTGTCACTCTTGAGGTTTTTTTTGCTGTTTTTCTACATTAGAAACAAAGGCAGAGGTAAGAAGAAAGAAACTCTAAGTGATTTTTGCCAGGTTCTGGGCAAAGAATATGTTCATATATTTCCTCTTGGAGTCCCACATACTTCGAGCTGAATTTTCTCAGCACTCCTTGGTAAAGAAAACCTCAGCCTCCATTTTACAACCACACCACCACCAGCCACTGCCTCTGGCTTCTCAGTGCTCTTTGAACTCTGTCCCTGTCAATACCATCTGAAAAGCTTGCAATATGTGCACATAAATGTACTCTGTTCCTGAGATATAAAGGCTTAGAGAACCTCACCTTTTACAGATGAGAGCATTAGCATGAGGGTTTCTTGGTGAAGCTGGCTCAAGCCCCAGTCCCCAGGCTCCAGATCCCCATGTCATGTTCTTCCCTTTGTTCCTGTCTTCTCAGTGTCATGAAAGGTACAGACACACATACTCTTGCTCCAAATACATGATCAAATCAACAAAAATGAAACTAGTTCCACCTGAAGCTTCAAAGGACCCACCTCCAGGTAAGATTTACTATTTTACCTAAAATAACTTCACATCCTAACCCTCCTCCCAACAAGGACTGAACATTATAGAACTTTTCTCCTGGAAGATAAATGCTTGAAGATTTGACTTTTTGTACAAATTTTTAACCATGACATTCACATTTATCATGCAAGTTTTTATGAAAATGGGAGTCAAAATGTGTGTGCTTTTTATTTTAATTATCTTGCTAAAGGGCATATGTTAGTGGTGTTTTCAACTCGATCTTGGTTAAATTATTGGTAAGATAATTGATTGCTAGATGCAATAGTTCTTGGTTATACAAAATAAAAATTGATAGAGTTTGATTATGTAAATTTTCTTTTTAACAAAAATACCAATAGTCAGCATAAAATTTGATAGTACTCAATGACAAGTCTGTGATTTTTGTTCTGTGTCTTACATAAGTTTATATGTAATCAATGGGATACACATGTTTCTGTGTACTATAGATTTTCTAACAAAATTTTATACAAGGAAATAAGGATTTTTATATAACAGATGCTTTCTTAAACTATCAAATGTTTTCAAATGTATCAAATGTTATCAAACTATCCATGTTTTGCTACAATTTTGGTATAAAATGTACATCACTAAATGAACTTTGATTTTTAACAAGCACATTAGCTTTAGATAAATGTTACTTTTTATAAATATAAGCTTGTACAGTGGATTAAAAAAGGACCCACTCTTCCTGTAATCCTTAAACTACTCCTTTCAATTATGACCCCGCATATTCAGTCAGGAAGCCTATTTCTGAATTTCACCCCTTCTCAATCTGTCATTAAAGTCACAAAAATCAAAGATTATACTTCCACTTGATTTTTGACAATGCCAAGCCTTCTATCTAATGCTTTACAGCAGCAGGTTTGGGAAAAGAGTCCAACAATTCCATGGTAGAGGGGGATCCACCATCAGAACCTCTAGGACCCCAGCCTTCCTTTGCCACCCACAGACCCCCTTCCTGGTCCGTCTACAAAGGGGAGTGTGGCAGGCCCCACCTGTCTCCACACAGGAGAGGCAGGAGGGTAGGGTGAGCAGCAGTCTTGGATGAGCGGACTGGTTACTTCTTCACTCAATATAATTCACTCATTAGTATGTATTCTCTAGTTATTATAAACCATTTTCTGGAAATAACTTCCTGCCAGAGTAAATAAAAAAAGAAGACAGGAGTTTCTGTTGATGCTACGTCAAGTGGCTTCGCTTGGGAGAACTGAGGCTGGCAGACCTTGGACATGCTGCAGGCTCAGCTTCAGACCACAGCCATAAAGCAGCTTCACAATAGAGTCATGCAAATTGCTGGCTCCCTGAGGTGTATTAATACTCACACTCCATTGCAGTGTATTAAGCTTGCAATAGAAGTGTATCTAAAAGTACACATAATTTAATTTATAAAAACCATTGTTGCTTATAAAAATGCTAAGCATCATCTGGGCCATCAGGGAATTATAATCTTTTTGTCACAAACCTTCAATTTATAACAACACAGTATCTATGAAGTATCATTAAAAAATACAATAAATAATTCTGCTTTGGTCTAAATGAATCCCACACAATTCATAGTCAACTGAGGTCCCTAAAGTTCTCTATCATGAGACACCCTGCCATAGCACACTTCTCTCTTTGAACGGATGCAGCTCACCTCTACATGCATTCCAGGTCAGTCTAATTTGAAATGATTTATCACATATTCTAATTGGGCAAAATTTCTTTTGGTTTTTTACTGTTTTCTTCCCTGCTGGTGGTCTCCTCCAGACTTGTCATCACAACATGCTGCTCCCAACATCGCCCAGCACCAAACAAACTTTGGATACAAAGCATCAACCTGGGAGAGGCAGGTAAAAATGTCCCTACACATGAACAGGTGAATCACTCGGGGCTGATTCCTTGTCTCAAGACCCTAAACAGGATTTCCTTGGGTGCCTGACTAAGAGACAGACCTCTGGGTCTCCAGTCCCCCCAACAGTTCTCTGGGACTAGAAAAAACTCTGTTCCATCAGACCTTTCATAAACAGGAATGGGCTATATTTTCATGAATACATTTTCCATTCACAAGTCTTGCATTTCACACCATCTGCCGATCTGGGCACTTCTCAGGCTGCCAGTCAGCTGACATTTATTTTTGCATGCCAGCCTCGGGCAGACATGAGGTCTCCATGGCTGGATTTTCAGATCTTCTAAACAAAATCTCTCCCAATCTCCTCAGTCCCCAGGAGAGCAGACTGTGTCAGAAACAGAATCTTCGAGCATCATTTGGAGCTTATTTTACAAAAAGGGGAAAACAGCTGCAAATGGAACAGGATGGCGTAGGTGATGTTTACGTAACTGTGTCGTGCCACTGGTCAGCGAGTGGACAAAAACAAGTCATCCTAGGTGAATGCTGAGGGGTGGTTCTTCACAAAGGACTGAGAGGCAGCAGCTGAAAAGCAAGTTGTTGGGAGAACCCCCAAGAATAGGGTGAAGCCCACAAGTTTCTCCAGTAGATCCTTGATCACTCCATCAAATTGGGTTTATAAAAGGGGAGGAGGTAGGGTGGGAAGGTAGCAGGAACCCATGAGTCAAGATCTTTTGATCTTCTGAAAAGTAGTCGTATTTTCCCACAGCTGTCTGTCTTTCTGTCCAGGATACCCAGTCACAACATGCTCCATAAGCAGCACCAGCCAAACATCTTGGAGCTTTTCATTCTGTTGAGACTCTTTGGGAGGCCATTTAGTAGCTCCCTGCCAGCCAAATATCACATGGCATATCAATAACCTAGGCAGTTACACCACATTGAAAGACCTGAGACCTGGGCATCATCTGACAACACTGCAATGGACAAGCGGTTGTATGGTAGGTGGTGGCTGTGCTAAGACCTGTTTGATAGAGGTGACCTCACTCACAGGAGTGATGATGGGGTTCCCAGAACAAGATGAGGATAGATTTCTGATGGAAAGATGGCTTTGCCAGTTGCAGAGGTTAAGTTTCTAAAAAATAAGGCAATTTGGTGAGTGTACAGAATTTTAATAGCAGGCACCAGAATTTTGTGGAATGATAAATGAATATAGTTACCAAACAAGTAAAATGTTCACTTGTTATTCTACAAGAAGCTACTAGACCATGTCTGACCACTGCCTGATTTTTAAAATCAAGTTTGGCAGAACATGGCCATATTCACTTGCTTGCATGTTGTTCTTAGGTGTTTCTACACCACAACCAGCAGGGTTGGGCAGTTACCATGGAGACCAGATGCCCCAAACTTTGAAAATATTTACTCTGTGGTTTTTGCAGAAAAAGACTGTGAATCCCTGTTCTAGAACATACACAGCCTTTCTTCAGGACTCAGTCTTAATTGTAGGCTCCATACTGCAGCACATGATGGTTCTGATTACGGCAAGTGACTGAGTAAAGAAGTCTATTATAGAGGAAAAAATCATTGCCCTTCACTAGTTATAAACCCACATTTCTGGAGGTGAGTGCTATCCTTAGGTGATCCAGTAACTGCTACAGAGTTGGGATTTGCTATAGTTTAAAATCAGTTATTTTGGTAACTCTTAGAAAAGCACTAGAATGGAACCATTACTCAAAATATATCTTCTGCGTAGACTGATGCACTTCCCATTGCCATTAATTTAATAAACAATAGGTATTGATAAGAAATCAACACACTAAAATTATAACTTGATTTGTATGAATAATACACTCTAACTAAAGCTATTATTACTTTTAAAGAAATAGTTTTAAAGACTGTTTTGTATACTTGCCTCCCATACTGCATGTAGATTTTCCTAATCTTGGACACTTAATTGCTGATCTAATCAGTACAGGTCTAGTGGCTGCAAGATGCAGATAATACCCATGTTCTAAGGGGAGAAGGGTTTCATGGCCAAGCTCCCAGCACCTAATAGAGGTACTGAGCCAGACTCGAGAGCCATAGAGGACTTTCTTCAAGGGACACCCTGACTCATTTACAAGCACTCACTAATGTCAACAGTGTTCACACAGGACAGAATGGCATCCAGGTGCGAAGAAGCGAAGCACCTGAGGCTCAGCAAGTCAGTCTCAGAGGCCAGCAGAAAAGGGGATGAGGCTGAATGGAGCAAGAGGCGCTCATACTGTCCTGGGGAATTGGGGCCTCTGTTTTGCAGAGAAGGATGCTGCTGAAGAATGATGAAGTCTGAGCAGAAGAATAAAGGGGGTGGATAAAGAATGTATAGATGACAGAATCTGGTACCAAACAGGATGTGTGGATGAGCGACACAGAGGAGTTTAGGACTTCAAGACTGCAAAGACCAGAGGGCAGCAGTGTCAGGCTCAGAGGTAGGGGGTGGTGAGAAGGGAAACAGAGTCGAGTTAGGGGAATGCTTTGTCTGAAATACCTCTGGGCCACCAAGTGAAGATACTGCATAGACTGATATTTAAGACAAACATTTACTGAGCTCTGAAACAGAGATAATCAAGATGATTCTTAAATTATGTACAAGTCAAAAGGCCTGCAAGGAAATGGAAAGAGTTTTCCTTTGTGAATGTTATAAATATTAGATCTTAAAACATGTTAAATAAGAAATAAGATTTTTAAACTGGTCCAAAAGAGAAGCTTGAAATCACTGCCATAAGATTCTAAAGACAGGATAAAAATTTCAACACACCCATCTAGTCTTTTATCAGAATCCAGATATTATTTAAACTTCACAAGAGAGAGTTGAGGAAAGGAAAGGAACTAACTGGGAGTGTCCATGCTTGCTTCTCTATTTTGCCTAGAAAAGAGTTTTTACTCTAAAAACTTCACATTCATTTACAAGAAAAGCCCCTCTGACAGAAACTTCACATAAACACGTTGAGTTATTAGGTGAGCAGATGAAGGAAAACTCTGGCTGAGGGAAGGGCTAGAATGGGCTTTGACCCCGGAGATTATGCAACAGAATATGAATGTCAGAAAACACTCACATATTACACAGCCACAAACTCCTAGCTCATCCGAGAAGGCAGTCACTTGAGACCATCTGAGGGAAGTCCTTGAAATGGTAGCCCATCAAAACCTCTTCCACTGGACAGTTCTGCAGGATGTGGCGAGAGGGCAGCTGTGTCTCCACCTAGACAGGCCAGTTTCTCAACTTGCTGCCTCCTAAGCTCTGCAGGAATAGGTCACTGTCATCTCAATCACCATCATCTCCAGACCCACAGTTGCCACTGTACCTATGGAGACTGGACCTGATGGGTCCATGACCTCCCTTGGGGAGTCCCTGTGTCCAACATCAGAGAATCCCATACCTGGATAAGGAGGATATCTAAGGATGCCAGTTTACCAGTTGGGAGAAAGATGAGCTCTTCCCAATGGAAGTCTAGCTCTGCCTTCAGATCCTCCTTTGCCCTCAGTGGAGAGAACATGTGGGAGGGGCAAAGAGTAGCTGATGGGTCCCTCGCCATATCCCACACCTGTCTTCATTGTTTGTAGTTGGAATCATCTTATAGAAGGTCACATACCCTGGAGACAGTCTAAATCTCTCTGGGGAGAACTGGGCAGCTCAGTGCCAGCAACCCCAAGCTCCACATTCTGGATACTGTCCCCACTTCACAGACCAGCAGTGTTCCCTGAGCACCTATAAGAGTTCTCAGGCCTCCTGGGAGCTGGGAGCACACAGTGGCAGGGCGGGGGGGACTCAAGGTTCTAGGCCACAGGGAGGAGGGAAGAGGAGAGAATAACTGCAGATGCAGGAGGAGAGGCTGCCAGGTTAGAGCAACTGTGCCTGAAAGAGGCAGCCTCTGTGGAGGAGTAGCCAACAGGCCAATTTCTTGCCTATTTTGTAACTCTGAAGTTTGGGCCTTAGGCCAGGGGTGTTATTTCAAGCAGAGATCATAGCACGCTAACTAGTAAGGGGGATGCTTTTTTCTGCATGTTCCTCTGAACATGAGAAACAAAAAAGCAAAGGTGAGGGGCCCACTGCCATATGTAAATTCAAGTCCATGGTTCACACAGCAGCAATGCTGGGGGGAATCCCCTGAGCTGAGGAGGCTGAGGAGGCTGGGCTCCTGAAGCAATGATAGCCCCATGATGATGGGGAATCACACAAATGTGAATGTCATTGACTTTGGATCCCCTGCCTTGGCACTAGGTGTGGTGACCAGTGTGATCAGTAGTGTCAGGAAGTTTTCTGCATGTGCGAGAAACCTGGAAGATACCAAAGTAAGCCCCATATAGTGATAATTAATCTCACCCCAGTACTTTGGAAGCTGGGCTTCAAAAGTGAAGTATTACACTGGGAAACCCAGCAGAAAAGATCGATTCAATTGTAAGAGAAATTTAGTCTTATTACTGGAAAATAACATCTCAGCACCTTCTCTGCAAAGTAGGAAGACAGGGGCAGTGACACATGTCTGAAGGGAGATGAGCCCACGATCCCAAATTACACATAGAATTGTGAATCAATGGCACCACAGTTAAAAAAAAAAGAAAGAAAGAAAGAAAAGCAATTGTGAAAAGTAGGAAGATCATACAGTTCTCTAATATTAATAGAATACAACTAAAATTAATATGAGGATTATTGCTTTTCTAAAAGGAAAAAGACAAATATTTCTTGTATCATAGAAAAGAAATTCAAACTAAATCCAAATAATTATGGCAAGCATAAGTAAAACAACAAGATAAAGCAGGTTTCAGAGGAAAATTTATAGACTTTGGTGCATATATAAGCAAACAAGAGGAAAAATGTATTTTTCCTAAGAAGTCAGGAAACAAAAAGCAAAAAGTCCAAGATAATCTGATGTAATAAATGAATAAGAAAACAAAAACTGAAATAGAAATAAAGCCCAGAAAATCAATTAAAAAATAAATACATCCAAAATTTATTAAATGTACCAGGAACTATAGAGCATTCATAGTTTCTCAAGAAATAATCAGGGAAAAGGAAACACAACACAGGGGGAAACTGAAATCAGGATAAGAGATTATTCAACACTAAGAAATACATTTTAAATCTCAGACTAAAAGGACTGTTTAATAAGAAAAATCCTGAACAAAATCAAACTTCAGGGAAAAAGAGAACTCTGAACAAAAGAAGTTTCACAGGGTAAGTATGGGAAGGGATCCAATCTAATCTACTCCCTGTGAAATTCTTGGATAAAACAAGAGGTGAGCAGGAGTAAAGTGACCTGAACCAGGCCCTGTGAACATACTGCCTGAGGATTTGCTCTTATTATCATCAAAATAGATGCAAATTGTACAAATTTCCTATTAAAAGAATCAAGCAACAAGTTGGAGAAAAACACAGCAAGACCTCCTAACTTAAATCTAGACATTCAAGAATCATTCAGTATAACTGAAGGGGAAAAATATGGGTGAAGAATGAGTCCTTACTACAGCTGAAGACCCATTCTTTAAAGAAAAAGAAAAAAGAAAATTTTTCTGAATAAGAATAGATGCTATTTGCTTCAGCTTATCAAATTTATTCATTTAACCCAAATTCCAGCATATTATTTAAAGGATAAACATTAATTCTACAAAACAAAAAGCCAAGTGAATTGTGTGCACTGCCAACACCTTAATGTTGATTTTTTTCTTGAGATACAAAACAAAGCAACTGGAAAGAAAATGTGATTTTAAAAATCAGAAAATACAGATTCACTTGAAAATGATGTGACTGTTTACTTGGAAGACTTAAGGTTAAATAAACTACTGCTACAACTGTGGAGGGAAATCATGTTGGATGGAAGAGACAGATTCACCAAAAAGTTCTAGACCATGCCATGTATTTTTTAAATCACATCATTGTTTTCTTGCAGTCACACTGGTCGGCAACATTGTATGTAATTTGGAGACACAGGGTATCCCCTCTTCAGAAGATGTCACAACCCCCATCCCCCACAGAGGCACCCAGAATCCTCCCCACAGTCCACTGAGACCATCTCCCTCAACTCCCTACCCATAACCTCTCTCTCTCTCTCTCTCTCTCTCTCTCTCTCTCTCTCTCTCTCTTGCAGTCTCAGTTCTGAAGACAGATCTGCAGGGCTTGTTTTGGTTTAGTCCTGTCTGTTCTTTTGTTTTGTTTGTTAATTTTCTATGTATGAGTGAAATTTTTATCACCTATTTTTAAACACAGGGCAAAGAGCCAATGACAGATGTTGAGCTGCCCCGCCTTCCTGCAACCATTGCAAAAGAATCCTTGTTGCTCACCCTGTGGATGATGGTTTTGTTAAAACAAGCATGGAATTCCCATATGTTTCCTCACTGTGATTCTAGGTTTGCTTTATTTTACACTGTGTCACCATAACTCTTCTCCAAGTAAGTAGCTGGGTGTCTTGTGCACCAAGGTAACACCCCAGCAGAAAAGCAGTTGAGGGGCATATTAGGAACTGGAGGACAGAAACAGATGTGCAGCCCAGCTGTAGGCATTGGCATCTGTCGTGGGTGAAATACAAGCCCCCAAAGTTCTGTTCCCTGGATCCTCAGAATATGATCTTTTTATAGAGTACAGATCTTTGCAGATGTAACACAGTGCTATGAGATCCTCAGAAGGGGTATTAAGGACAGTGAGCTGTGTCCTCAGACAGACAGTGAGGGAAAGAGGAGGCAGAGCCACAAAGAGAAGACAGGGTCAGAGACTGTAGTTCTGCAGTCTAAGTCCAGGAAGGTCAAGGGCTATGCAACCACCAGAAGCTAGGAGAGTGCCTGGAAAGGCTTCTCTCTAAGAAATTCCGGAGGCTCCAGCCTGGGGCACAATCCACAATGATTTCTGCAAGAGAGAAGGCATTTCTTGAGGTAGGCATTGTCGTTCTTTTCATAGCACTCAAATTAATGGTGATTTTTCATAGCAGGAAACCAATACACAATGGCAGATGGAGTCTAAGAAGTGACTCAAAGAGAGGAAAATATACAGGTGCATGTGTCCAGGACCCCAGCACCCCAAGAAACTCAGGTCCATCCTAGCAAGGTGTGGAATGGGGGACACAGAGAACTGGGAACAGAAGTGGGCTTCTCCAGGGAACAGACAGTCTAGGTAAAGAGTGGCAAGGAGTCCACAATGACAAGTGACCCTATCAATGACTACTTTTGCATGTCTCCCTCTAATTCCCATCAAGGGATGAGCTGTAACTCTGGGGTTCTCCAAACCAGGCATCCCACTAACTGACAGCAGTTCAGATGCTCCAGCATGAGTAGAACTCCTGAACTCTAGGTGTCAGTGGCGTGTGGTCTTCCCGTACCTCCTAGGAAAAGTTCACTGTGCTGAGTCTGTGGGGTACAGGTCATAACAGATCTGACAGTCTTGAACATGTAGCTTCAACTCCTGGCCCAACTTTCATAGTAGATTCTTCTTACAGTCTACCTCATTGAGTCAGCACCAAGGCCAGCAACCTCCCAGGGAGGCCAGCATCATTATGGCCAAATGAGAAAGCAGAGTAAAATAAAGAATCAGACTAGATCCACATGAGGCACAGTTTTGTTCTCCAGGAAGCACATTCTGAAATGGAGCTTAATGCTTATCAGGGAGCTCCCTTTGAAAGAGAGTCCTGGGAGAGAGAAGAACATGAGACTGAGCAGGAGAGGAATGTACTGTGGTATTGGCCTTACAATTTCAGGCAGGCCCACAGGAGTCTTGGGGCTGCAGTGCTCATCACATGAACTGCACTGGGCAACATGGATAGATCTATCCTTCCCCCTCAATCAGTCATGGATGTGGGCTACCCTCAGAAAGGCATGACCTTGGGCTGCCAGCTCCATGCAGCCGAAGCAGCCTCGAGAGGTTTCACTTCTCAAAGTCAGCTTAACCACATCTTTAGCTGCTGGACAAGCCAGTCTATCCCACGGGGGATCTAGGTGACCTACTGGTATCCATCACAGAGTCAGAAACCAGGAGAAGCAGAACCCACATCCAGTTTCTCCCCAGTCAGTATCCCACGCTCTCTGTTGCGTCAAGATGCTCAGCAGCCACTAGCCAGATATTGCAATGATTGACCCAGCATCTGGCCAGCTGGATCTCACATCTCCCAAGGGAGGCAGAACTGATGCATAATATCCTCCTAGAAGACACACTAAAGTTACTGCTGCAGAAATGAACAGAGTGTGCCCCTCTAACGACCCAGCCTGCCCATTTTATTGCATTCTGCACATATAACAAGAATATTACAGGGTGGCCAGAGGCAATTATGATCATTAATACCTGATGTTTCTGAGTACTTGGTCCACTTAAGTCCTTTTTTATTTATCAACCCATTTAATCATCTCTGCTTCCCTCAGAAGAAGCTGTAATTATAACTTTCACTTTACAGATAACTGGGTCCACCAGTCCTGGTGACATTGCCAGTCCTGTCAATTTAGAAGTCTACCAGGCATTGCATCTATTCTCCCCACTGCACCAATCCACTGGGTTTCACTCTACTCTTCAAAGATATCCCTTAAAACCAGCACAAAATCCTTATAATAGTCAGGTCACAGACATGTTGCTCTCTCAAGCTCACATGACTTAGCAGTTTCATTCTGCAATTACAGAGGAGACTGCCCTGTGTGACAAGCCCCAAGGAGTGCTGGCTTTTCTCTCCTAGGGATTTTAAAGAATGATTACTGATGGTTTAATGAAAAATTAGCAGCATCTATCCCAAGCTACCTTCAAAATAATCAAATGAAATGGATAGAGCCACTAGTCTTTGTATCTAATGGAACAAAGATGCCGGGCTTGGTAAAAGGAAGACTATGACCCTTGAGTTGCCAACCCATGAGCCATTACACTCAGCTGACAGTGACTCAGTCAGCAATGATGTGTCTTATTGAACCAGAACTCAATGCTGAAAATTACTGGATGGTATGGAATCCAGATAACAGAATTAAAAAGAAGACAGAGGCAGCTGGTGGGTGACCAGGCATCATTTTTCATTTTTCAAGAAATGTTTCTTCTTCATGCTCCTTGGATCCAATCTCCAAGATAAAATTCATCTCCTGCAGGGTTTGTCTACATCTCTATTCTTTGAGTCCCTCCCCAAAATAGGCTTAAAATGTCGGTAAATCAATGAAGGCTTCATTCCACCATTACAGCAACATAGCTAATTACCAGTGTGGAGGTTGTATATCTCAAACTTTCTTGCAGTTTCATTCTAGAAACTGCCAGAGCATTTTAATGGTGATTTAATATCCTGCAGTAGTTAGGTGTTAATGGCTGTTCACTTCCCGTACCAACACTGTGGGGAGTGGGGAGTGATGATGCAAAGTTTCTGCCATTTTCAGGAGAAGTGGAAAGAGTAGAAAGGAGAAAGGAAAGAGGAATTGTTAGGTACATTTAGATTTGCTTTAGGATTGAGTCACACTGCTGTACTGTATTGTTTCTCCATCCTCACCCTTGAAGCCTTCCAAATATAATGCCTCTAGAACAGATAAACAATAGCTTGCTAAGTGAGGATATGGATTATATTCAATCAATGGCTGAATGCTACACAAAACAAGCTGTGGTAAGTTGCCTTTCTTCCTCCTTGTAGAAATTATTAATATTCTGTACTTCTCTGAAGACAATTCACTAAGAACAGGGATCTAAATTCCTAACAATTAGTCTCTCCCACAGACAGAAACTGGGCAGCTGGTAACCTGCTGTTTTTCCTTTGAGATTCTCAGATTAGAGCCTAAATGCAATTTCATCCCAGACTCCAATCTCCAGTTCCTGAGTTATACTCAAAAATAATCAGTTACATAACAAATCTGCAGCACCGCTGACTACACTGTTGCCACAATAGACAGGATGCACCTCTATTTCAAGTTCCACCTAATATTGTTCAAATTGTATCACAACCTAAATATATTAAAGCTGTAAAAATAATCCTACAATATTTCCCTGAATCTGAACAATCCTTTTAGAAAAGTAGTAAGCACCCTTTTGCTTAACTTTTAAAATAAATATAGGTTCTCATATGTCCGGCTTATGAAATCTGCATTGAAATTCCCCCCCCCCCCTTCTGGGAAAATAAAAGATACATGAATTGGAAACCCAGCACATGTTGCAGATACGAAGGATATGAAAAGGGAAGGAAAGTGAGAACATTTCAAATACATCATCATACAGGAAAGTTAGAAATTTCTTCAAGGGTGGTTAAGCATTCAGCTGACAGAAACACATCAACCTGGAGAAGTTTAGAGAATGGGAGAACAAATTGTAAGATGAAACAAGTGTTCAGCAAACAAACACAGGTTGGGGCTGTACCATGTCTGGCTGAAATGCCCACTGCCCTGACTACAGAGGTGGGGAGCTCCTGCCAGGGTGCCATCTTGTGTAATGGCTACATACTGCCACCCTTAGAGCACAGACACAAAGGTGGATTGGTGTGCTGAGAAGGACATTATCGGACATTATCAGGAAGGCTGGAAAACAAGAGCAGTAACAGAGCAAATGAATCTTCTGATTTTGCCTGTTGCCTTATGGTTATGGATGGCAATGGTATTGTAGGAAATACCCGAGAAAGTACTACAGCATCACAGGATCAAGGAACAGCAGGTGGCCGGCTCACTTTTCAATAACATAGGGGAAAATATCTGTACTAGTTTTGCAATCCACTGGTAGGTCTGAGATTGCTTCGAAATAAAAGTAAAAAAAAAAATGTATCATGGATTAAATTTTATGTCTAAATGGGATAGGAAATACCATACATACATTTTAGATACATACTACCTAGATTTCCTCAAGTAGGTGATGTGTTACAGCCCTAGAAGAAATTCTGTTTCAGGATCAATGTTAGTGAAAAGAATCTCCTGGGAAAAATGAACTGCTACTCAACACAAAAGGGGAGCAGGGGTTTCCTTTCAAGTTAATATTTTGATTAATAGGTAAGTTGCTATGTGATGAGCAAACTATCAAATGGATACCCCACACTGAAAAGTTTTTGCTTAAAAATTATTATACTACAATAAGATAACTAGTGAACCCATCACATCCTGACCTATACACATATGCCATGGATAGATTTCAATAAAGTGCTTTTATTGCCCACAAACATGTGATTTTTTTTTAGATTTTATTTCCAGCTTTGTCTTTATCACCTTGACATTTACCTGTGAACCTTCCACATTAAATCTCATGGCATTGCTTGCCTTTTGCAATTTTCAAAATCAGTATGAAATTACTTCTGAAGGGATGGAAAACTGACCTTATATTCTCCTGTTCTTTCACTGTTATTTTTATATGGAAAGCTACAAGAAGAACGTTTATGCTCTTTGCTCTGCCAGAATTGGCCTATCTTCAGCTGTCACTGAGAAGAAATATTTTTTCTTTGCTGGTTTTGAAAGTGAGTAAAAAAATATTTTAAACTATATTCTTTCCCTTTTTATAACCAATGGTAGACATGAAGTTCTTATTTTTGTTGTTGTTGTTAATGTGGTTTTGTTTGTTTGTTTTTTGTGAGAAGCAACTACATACAGTGCTTGATGACCCAGGATACTCTGGTCATCCTCAAAGTATCTTCCCTCTTTTTAAGACCCCACTTGGTGGTTCTCACAGACAGGAAACTTAGTTATCCTGTCCAGATATCTTAAAATTTTCTGTTTTCTCTATCACATCTGTGCTTGCAGGAACTTTAATTATTCATGAAGGGGCAGGAGAGAGTGGAAGCATGGGTTGGGGGGAGGATTTCAGGTACCCTAAGCCCCTGGGGAGCTGCACACTGTGGAATATATCTGAGTGCACAGTTACCTGTGTGAATAGCCCTTCAGTGATGTACATGATAGAAACCGGCAGAGCAAAGTATGTGCCCATCCCTACTTAAAAAATGCACTGCCATCACTCTGCCCTGCATGTCATCAGGGACACTAAACTTAAGCTCCCATAATTATTCTGGTAGGAGGGGGCAGGGTCTGGAGCACAAAGAAAGGAAGCAAAGGCTGGGACAGAGCTCTGAAAAAAGGAGTACTTCCATTTCTCTCCTTGCATGGCTGGACTGCTCTCCTTTCATAAAATCTGCACTGCACTGAGACTGATGGCCTGGGGGCAGTGTAGGTCTTAGGCCAGTGTCCTCTCCACCTGCTACAGGCTGCAGGGCTCCCCCACCTTCCTGGGAGTGGACAATGCTGAGTAACATCTGCACAGGCTGTGGGAAAGGGAGGCCCCTGTGCGGGTCAGGGAGGCCTGCTGGATGCTCACATGGTCCCCAGAGAGGATGTCTGACTGACCCAGGTCTCAAGCTACTTGCAACAACTGGAGGTAATAAATGATTCCAAGGGAACCCCACAAATGGAAAGACTACTTCAACTCCCAGAGTAAGCCTGCAGTTCCATCTCGGATTTCTAAGTAAAACTCTCCATCTTGGACCAGACTCACTGATTTCTCTTTCTCAAAGGACTCAGGGAACCCAGGCCAGGCCAGGACTGTTGGAAATTCATCAGTCCCCACTGTAGCCCACACCAAGCTGCGCAGCTGCACTGCATTCCAGTGGTGCAAACAAAAGGAGCCCTTAGGAATATTTCAAACGGAGGGACCCTCGATGTACACAACAGGGGATCAAATAACTTTTTAAATGCTCTTAGCTAATTAAATAGAATGGTTCTCGGAAATGCCATGTATTAGTAAAGCTAAATTTGCTGTCATAGCATTTTAAAGAAAGGTTCCCCCCCCCCTTTAATTTTAATGCCCATGCCAGAAAATTAACAAAGGGAGGAATCTTTTGTCACCTCTAAAGATGGGGATGGGAGTGAGGGATTGGACATCAAGGTAGAGAGAGAGGTAGGGGAGAAATACAGATTTAATTGTAGGTTATTTCACTCAAGAAATAAGATTGGCTAAATGATAATGCATGGTAAGAACAGCTTTCAACCATCAAAATCACAGCCCCACTCAGCAATTAGCAAAATGGAACTGCCATTTCCAGTTCCCACCCTCCCTAACTGCCAGTTGCGGTTTCCTGAGGGGGGTTGACATCGCCAGCCACCAACCCATCACCAGGAGCCACCTCTGAACCCTCGGCCACTAGCCCCCACCGCGCAGCGCCCCCTAGTGGGAAGGCAGGTCCCTGGCAAGGCAGAGTGCACCCACCTGCCAGACCAGGTGCTCCTCGGTTTGGGGTGACAGGCAGGCACTCAGCACAATGGTGTGGGAGGCAGAGGTGAGCACGCTGGCGATGATGGCATCTCGCATGTTGAAGGGCAGCATGGTGTACACCACGAAGATGATGAAGAGGAAGAAGGAGACCTAGGGTAGAGAAGCACAGGAGTCACAGAGTTTCCCTTTCCTTCCATGGCTACCCCACCCCTTCAGCTGTCCACCATCAATCAGTGTGAGTTCATGAGCAGCAGGTGGGCCAAGGCTCTTTCCAGACACGTGAAGAAGCAGGGCCTGGGCAGGTGGGTAAGGCAAACAAAAGACCCAATTTTGGCAGTCTGAAATGGACAGGCTCAGGTCCTGCTGATTGCTGCCAGGTAACCACAATGGAACCCCCCACATTCTGTCCTAAGTCAGACGTGTACAGTGCCTGGGATGGGTTTTTCACTGTCATTTCAAAATCGCTCACATTTTAAAGATACACTCAAATTTCCTTCATCTCTACACTTGAACGTTTCGTTTGGTTTAGAGCATAGTTTATTTTAAGTAATAACCTGCAATAATGAAATAGGAAAACATGAGTTCACGAAAACAGTACTACATAAACAGTACTAAAAAAACTTACAAATGGGAGCTAAGAAGTGCCTTGCTTTTATAATGTTTTATAATATTGTTTTGACAATGTTTTATAATAATGGTCCAGATTTCAATCCAGCAGGGCTTCTGGATCTCATCATTACTGGATTGAGAAATTCCCTGGGGTAGGCATGGGTCTGTGCGTTGAGGACAGTAAGCAACCTCCCTGGCCTTCATCCACCTCAGGCCTACAGCAACCCACTGCTTCAACATCGAGAACAACAGAAAGTCTCCAGACATCAACAAATGTCTTCCAGGAGTAACCACATCTGGTAGAGAGTCACTCAGCTCTGGGAAAAGTTGTTTTTAGGAAGGAAAAAAATAGTCATCGCCTAAGCATGGCTTATTGAGAAAATTAAATTTACTCTAGAATCCCAAATATCCACCAAGTTTACAAGAAATACTATTAATGAATTTGCTGTTATTTCTAGAAGTAGCTATCTCTGCAAAACTCTGACTTCCTACAAGAAACAGTCAATATTTTCAGGTATCCAAATTAACAATCAATTACAAAATATACCCTCATTCTACAAGCGCTTATTTTCCTTCCCATGCAAGACATTTCAACTTTCTTTTGAAATTATCCTATCCTTCCTACAGCTTAATTCCAGACAGCGTTGAAATGATAACATTATTTCAATTAATATTCACTTCTGCAAAGCTCTTGAACTTTGCAAGGGAAGTGCACACAAGACCCACCTACTGTAACCACCTTGGAGGAGACGCTCGGTCGTCCACATACAGGAGCTCCAACGGAGCATTCATTTTTAGATGACAAACTAAACATTCAAAGGTCAGTTAAGCAAATCATATTGAAGCAAGTTTTGGATTTTAGTCCATTGATTTCAGTAACTCGGCGCAGGGTGACTGGGCAGTATTCTAAAGTGGCTGAAGTCTAGGGAGAAAAGTAGGTGTGGTTTCAATTTCCAGGGGCCTGTGTGGAGGACCATTGTTCACTTCTTATTAATCCCAGACAGAGGACTCTAGCTTTTTTCAGCCTGCTTTCCAAAGCAACTTCAAATAGGGCCATATGTAAAACCAAAAATGGATTTGGCACATCTACAGAATGTGTGGGTATAAATCCAAAAAGTGGAGTGTGGGCACTTCGGTTCCACGTCGCGATGGGGACGTTTCTGTGATTGAGATTCCCCTTGGATATATTTGCTGTCTGCATGAAAAACCATTATATGTTTTGTGACCCAAACCATGCCCACTTTATTAGCATCTCCGCTCACTAAACACTTTCTGAAAACCTTCCCCTATCCTCCGTGGTCCAAATGGCCTGCCATTAGAAAGAGCCATGTTGAGTTTTGAATTATCATTTCTCTACTTGGGAGATCAATTATATTCAAAATGCAGATGAACAGACATTTGCCAGATGCCTAGAGCAGGCAGCAGCAGATCATAGATTGAACAGGGAGCTGTTCCCAGGGCACCTTCTGCTCTGCTACCTCCAGGCGCCCTCGAGTCCTAGGAAAACAAGGCTCTCCCCAGACTGGAGGCATGAAGTCAGCATTAGTCCACAGGAAGAGAAGATGAGCCAGGCTGAGGGTGTTTAGCCCAGCAGCTGAGCTTTCCTGGGATGCTTCTCTGTCGGGTGTCTCAGAAGCCAGCCCAGACAGCTTTCCACTTTACTCCACTTTCACCCAGCAAGTCAGCAGTTGGGGAAGAGTCTCCTTCTGACTTCTGGCAACAAAAGTTCTTCCCAAGGGGACCACTTTTGTGAGGCTGATACAAGAAAACCCACTGGGAAAATAGGGCATGGAGCTTTCCCAAAAGTGATCACTTTGGTCAACAGAGAGAAGCATACTTCCTTGTATGAAAAATCTCATGGGCTAGCGGGATCCCAAGCAGGGCCTATGGGCAGGATCTGAGTGGGGCAGTTGAGGAGGATGGATTGGAGGGTGTCTAAAATGGGCTGAAGGAGAAAGGATGGGAGGGGAAGACTTCATCACCTCAAGTCACTCATTGTCTTTTAATGTCTTGTGGTTATTGCAACAAATGACCCCAAACTAGGTGTTTTCCGAACAACAGAAATTTGTTTTCCCACACTCTGGAGATAAAAACTAAATCATGGTATCAAGAGTGTTGGCTCCTCTGGCAGCTCAGGCGGGAGACTTGCCCCATGCCTCTCTCTTTGCAGACCCTGGTGGCCTCTAGCACCAGGTGCCCATGTGCACATGACTCTCATTATCATGTGCACATGACTCTCACCCCCACCCACATTTTCATATAGCCTCCTCTGTGTCCCCATCATGCTTTCACACAACCTTCTACCAACTGTGTTGCTGTCTAAATGTCCAGCTAAGGGACACCAGTCATTTGGTTAAGGACTCTGACTGAACAAAAGTTCATCCTAATTCCATTGACAAAGGGTCTGTGTCCACACAGGGTCCCATTCACAGGTATGAAACTCAGGACTTCAGCATCTCTTCAGGGGACACAATTCAAGCCACATTATTAAATTGACACTGCAGATAAAACTAGACTTTCATTCCCAGTCACTGCAAGTACCACTCACATCTCATGCTCCACTCTCACATAGTAGATTTAAAAACAAAACAGTGCCCATATTATCACAGCTATGTACAGTTTATGACTTCAAAATAATTTCAGAAAAATGATTTTTTAATTTTTTCAAACAGAAAATGATCATGAACATGGAAAAGAGTTGGGTGCAGTTTTAGTGATTAATAACACTCACACTAGGCATCCACTGACTTACCAAACCTGGCTTCACTTGGGCTCCCCCCATTCCAGACTCTGGGGCTAGGTTTCTGAAGGGGCTTCCTTTTATAGTTTGATGACAAGCTAAAATATTCCCTGACAAGCCAACAATGACTGAAAAGATGGAGCTTCTGGAGTTTTATTTTAAGTGGCACCTCAACTCCAAGAGCATGGGGAAGCATTGCTGGCTGCCCCTCTCTGCCCAAAATGTATAAACAAGCATCATCAGCGAGATAATTAGGATGAGTTGTGTCAACTACCACAGCACTGTGGAGAAGCACATTTTCAGAGAAATACTTGCTATTTTTATTAAGTTAATAATGTCAGTGAAAATAACACTCAAAATGTATATTTTATAGGTAGAACCAGAGCTATTTAAATCATCTTTCTTTACAAAATAATCCTGAGAAGTCAGAAGCATCAGAGTTTTTAAGGAGTGGCTTAATTTTCAAAGATGTAGATGTTTGCAAAAAAATTTTTTTGAGGCTTAGACCTTCTTGGTTAGATCATCAGAAGTAGTACTTAGAGTACTGCATCTTATTGTTGTTTGAGACTATAACTAGAAATGTCAAATTATAATTAAAATCACCCAAGGAAAAGAGAGAATTCTTGAATAAATCTAATTGGGCATTCTGGGAGGTAAGTTCCAGACTCACGATAAAGATTTCCTCACTGGATATTATCTCCACCTTAAAGGGTTAATGACATTGAGAACATTTGCATTTTACTGATTAAGAAGTATTTTGAAAAATTCCTGGAAACATAACTAGAAAGCCCCTTAGCCAGAAAGGTACTTTAACTTTCTTAAGAAACAGAATTTGCAAAATGATACTTACCTTTTCACCTATATTAATATTTTTGTATCTTGTTCCTTGATCATACATTATATAATGGTTATAGAGTTACTGTTATATTTTTAAGAACAAACATGCCAAGTAGAAAAATGACCTCGTCTTTAAATAGGGGATACTTATTGATATCAATATTCAGGACTAAATGATAGGTGCATGTGTCTCTATGATTAGTCTTTGTTAAGTTTAACTTATTTTCCCCTCATTTTCCAAGGTACCCACAGTGGGAAGTAGATATATCTCTATCTATATTTATAGATATGTATATAATATGTTAGGTGAAATATACATTATACAATGAATATATAGATTGTGTGGGTGGTTGTGTGTATGGTGTGTGTGTGGTGTGTGGTTGGTATGTGATGTACCTGTGATATATGTGCACAGTAGACTTTGTGAATCCATACACTGCACCCCACTGAAATTCCATTAAACCGCAGGTTTGGTAAGTTGAGAAATCACATCTTTCCAGACCAGAAACAGAGGCTAACCCTCAAGAACAGCCCAAGGAAAAGGACTGACTGTGTCTCCAGACTCATTTCCTGGATCTCAGACTTGGGTGGAATGTATCAACAATTCAGGTCATGGACACTTGCAGATGTTTCTAGAGCTTCACTTTTTGAACCTCTATGACTTTCCTGGGCTTCACAGGATTTCATATCCTGAACACTGGCTCAATTCTAAAAGTTCATTCCTAATGTCATGCTCATTTGCAACAATAGATTGCATAGAAACTAAACCCAAATTGCTGTTAATATTATTTACAGAAGACATTAAAAAGACACTCTGAGTATCAAAATAGGCCTGGAGTAGTGGGTACAATTTTCCTCATGGGTATGTGACTCCCCAACCTCTAACTGATAAAGTTGGAGTTAAAAATTGCAGTTAAAAATTGTATGGGCAGAGTTTGAAAGAACCACAAGAGAAAATGGGAAGTGGGAAGAGAGGGCATACAAAAAGGAAGGAGCAAGGTGAGAAGGAGGGAAGGCAGAGACAAGAATGGAGGACTGATAGAACAGGCCCACAGGGCTCATCAGTGGAAGCCCCCTGGAAGAGTGGGCTGGATGTGGCAAGGAGCCATGGTGGGAGCATGGCTGACAGAGAAGTAACTGGTATAGAGTCCGATGCTAGAATGGCAGGCTGAGAGTGACTAGGGGCTGCTGAGGGCAGGCCCGGTGAATTTGGTCAGATGCTGCAGAAGGCGGGCCTGGTAAAGGAATGTGTGGAGCTGCAGCAAGGTGGCATATTTGGAAAGCTGAGTTTGCATTAGTATCTGTTGGAAAAGTTTGAAGAACCTTGGAGAAGTGGAGCAACTTGGAATGCTGGAGAGAGAAGAAGCAAAGAGAAGATTCTGGAGAAGAACTGGACTTTGCAGGGTGCCTCAGGTTTGGAGGGGTATCATCTTGGACATGTGTTTGGGACTTTCAGACTAAACAGTACTTGGGGTGAAATAACTAGCCACTTGTGGTATTGAGGATTTTTTGTTTTCCCTATTGGATTTCTTTGTAAATAAAACCTGATGTTAAACTGCATTTGTCTGGCAACTGTTACACATGGGTGGTACAGACCTAAGGGAACCTGACTTGTAGAAGCCACATTTTAAATGTGACTTGTTGGTTGGCAGCTTCTGCCCCATTCAACCCAATTTCACAATCCCTATTCTGCTCATACTTTATCCCATATCACTGAGTCTAGTCCCCAAAGCTACAAGCTGTCCTTCATAGTTGTCTTTTCACTTTCTCTCTAGCCTTAAGATACTAAACTGAGCTATTCCCTTCCATCTGTGGCTGCCTGTCAAGGCCAGTTCTTACAATCACTCTGGATTCCTGCAGCAGCATCCTAATGTTTATACCCATGTCCCCAGAATGAGCTGTTCAATAGCCAAAGTAATATTTTTGTGACAATCAACATAATTATCTTAATAATTAAAAACCTTCCAAGATTAAAGAGGACATTGATAATGCAAAGAATATAAATGTCAGCAAAACCTGTGTTCTTTTTTTCAGCATATTTCTGCTGTATCTATGAGAACATAAAACACATCACACAGGAAAAAATGTCATGTAAACATATCCCACAAAATGTCTTAGTTCCACCTTGAAAATTGTTTCTGGTTGAGATGAAATAGACATAAGTCATTGTTTCAGGTGTAGATGAGTTGATTTGATATATTTATACACTACTGTATAATCACCATTTCTGAGTCTACATTCAAAGGAAGTGACAAGAGAATGTGGACAGACATCTGGCTCCCATGTTCATTCTGGGCAGCATGATTCATGATCATGCTGACATGGAAACAATTCAAGTGTCCATCAACAAATGAACAGATAAAGGAGGCCTGGCAGATGTACAATGAAATATTATTCCGTCATGAGAAAGAAATCCTGCTCTTTGAAACAGTAGGGATGGACCCTGAGAGCATTACATTTAGAGAGATAAGTCAGACACAGAAAGACAAATACTATATGATATCACTTTGATATGGAATCTAAAAAAGTCAAAGTAAGAGAGAATAGGATGTGGTTACCAGGACAGTGGGGTTGGAGTCACAATATGAATAAATCCTGGGGGCTCTAATGACAGCACTTGGTGACACTTAACACAGAATTACAGGCTTCAACATTGGGAAGAAAGGAGAAATTAAATGTTCTTTCACAGAACAAACCATAATCATGACACCGTGAAGGTACTAACACTATGACAGATATGAGCTTTTAAAACATAAAATTTTTCATGTCTTTTCTCATCTATATATCCCATCATTGACTTTTCACAATAAAGTTTTTATTCTAGGGATAAAGGTCCCTCATGATCAGATCCCAGCTGACATCCAAATTCAAGTCCCTCTAGCAACCATCACTACCTACCACCTCCTCCATATTGGCCTTGTAGTTGTTGCCTGAGCAGCCTCAGGGCCTTTGCACTGGCTAATTTTCTGTCCCAAACACTTTTCCTTTGTATTTTACCTAAGCTGATTTCTTCTTATCACACAGGATTCACACTCATATATCACCTCCCCAGAGATAGCGACCTAAAACATGACCCCATTCATTCTATAGGATGTACAACTCAGGGGTGTGAACATGGCTCTGCAAACTGCCTCTTCCCTCCAACCACACACCCATCCCCACCTGCCACAGCAGCACGTCTGGACCATGGTCATTTCTCCCAGCTAATTTAAACCTTTCATCAGTAACAAAGATAACTGGGAGAAGCAGAGCATCATACTTGATGAAAAGACTCACCATAATCTCTGTAAATAATGAGAGTCATTGTTAAGCACATTAGGAATACCATGCTGGTGCCTTGGTATCCTGCATGCCCTTTGCGTTTCCTGATCTGACAGCATCTGATGATTTTCGCCTGAAAGAGTAAATCCCCACTCCTCATCTCATCACTGTCTAGGCTAACGGCCTTTGGGTGGGCAGGTAGGGGCCTTTCAGTCCTCCCATTATTCCCTGGGCCAATGTCACTTACTGGGTGGCCTCACTGAATTCAGCATCACCTGGGAGCTGGTTAGAAATGCATTTCCTGGGTCCTGCTCCAAGTTTTCTGAGTCTGACTATTCTAGCCTTGTTCCCAGGTAGGAAGTGGCCACTGGTCAGTTCTGTTCCCTCCTGCAGGACATCATGGCCAGAAGCCACCCCACTGCCCCGCAGAGAGACATGTGGGAAGAAGGAATGCCCGCACAACTCTGCTCAGAGTCAGAGCCAGATCCAAAATGTACACTAAGGAAATCCAGGAATCAGTGACCCTGGAGAATAATCATTGTTTGACTTGGTTATTAGTTTTCCTTTCTCGAGGCCTCTAGACCCAACTTGATTTTAAGATAAACACTGACTTATAATAATTATTTACAGCTTCATTTCTTCTAAATAAACAAAGAACCCACTAGACCAATAAAGTCAGGTCATTTCCCATCTTCCTTGTGCAGTCACTTCCCCAGCCTGCTCTTCATGCTGGTTACCAGGCCCTCGTTTTCTCATTTCAGAGATAGGACACACAGAAGTAGTGTTCATTCCACCTCTGAAGACATTGCATATATATACAGATATAAATATATATACATACAAACATAAATATATACATGTATGTATATACATTGTTGCATAATCTGAGGTTCACCCACTACCTTGTCACCCATGAACCATCTCTTGATTCATGTCCCCAGATTTTATCCTCCTTCACCTCCCTGGCTCTATGTTTCAGTTCTGCTGACAGTTTGTTAGTTTTAAGTTTTACTTGACTGTGTTTGTTTGTTTCCCCTATATCCCTCATGTAAGTGAGATCATCCAATATTTCTCTTTTCCTTTCTGGCTTATTTCTGCTAGCATGATTCCATCTAGGTCCATCCATGTTATCACAAATGCATCAAATTTGTCTTTTTTGATTGTAGAATCATATTTCATTGAGTACATATACCACCAATTTCTGATCCATTCATCTGCTCTGAGGCATTTGGGTTGTTTCTATATTCTGGCTACTGTAAATAGTGCTTCAATAAACATCCAAGTACAGGTGTCCTTTTCAATTAGGGTTTGTTTTTTTTTTTCAATCCTTTGGGTAGATTCCCAGTAGCAGGATTGCTAGGTCAAATGGTAGTTTCATTTTCAGTGTTGGAGGTTCTTCAACACTGCTTTCCATAGTGGCTAGACCAGTTTGTACTCCCACCAGAAGTGTAAGAGTGTTCCTTTCTCTCCACATGGAGAGTCCATATTTCATACTGAGAAAAATTTATTTGAAAATCCTTCAAAAGTAACCTCTACCATTCCAAAATACCCTCTATGATCATAACTCAGAATAAAAACTCAGGGACTCCTGTAAGTTTTGATGATAGAAGAAACTTATTTTTCTACCACAGTAGTCTCCAGCCAAGAATCTTTTCTGAATAGCAACTCTGTCTGCAGAGAATCTGAAAACATATTTTAAATGTTACGCTATCAAGCCAGAGAAGGAATACACAGATCTTTGATGGAAGGTGCTCATGGAAACGTGAATCACTGGGGGCGGGAGACCCACCCCTGAAAATATGATTCAGTGTCGGAGAGATTGATGATGGAGTCGGAGGTAAAACAATGACTTTCACTCTGCCTTTTTTTTTACTTCAACTAAGTAGGAGGTATATCATAAATGTTAAAGACCTGGGGGGGAAAAGCATAAGAATAACCAGAGCTCTGCTGGGTGAGAAGAGACTGTCAGGAACCTGCAGGCCTAACACACAGATCCTGGTTTCCATCTTGACTCTTCCCCACCTTCTGGTTCATCTGTTGTCCTCATTTGTCACCCAGGAGTTCAGGCATTCAGCAGTAACCAGTTTACCTCTATCACAGACATTGGTTCTGAGGGATAATGGAAGCCCTTGTTCTGAAGACACTTGAAAGTCCCAGGACAAAGGCTAGTGCAACACAATGGAATACTACGCATCCATCAAGGAGGACAAACACATGTCATTCGCAGCGACCTGGATGGAGCTGGAAAAACTCATATTGG
>PVHY01019468.1:0-17436 GCA_004024945.1 Uropsilus gracilis | reverse complement strand
AAGTTGTGCCAATTATGAGTAAATGTGCTATAAATATCTATATGCAAATTTTTGTGTGGACATGTTTTAAATCTATGGGTATGGGTAAATGCCAAATAACGTGATTTCTGAATCACTTGGTAAAATAATACTTAGACCTGAGAGGGAAATCCTAAATTGTGAAAATATAAACAAGGATGTTAAAAAAAAATGAAAACAAAAGGATATGTCTACCTTTGTAAGAAACCATCAAATTACCCAAATGTCTATACCATTTAGCATTATACTGTCTACCACCACCATTTCCTGTTGCTCCTTTATTTTTTTCTGTTGGTCCATATTTTTGCCTTGGTTTGGTGTCATCAAGGTTTTGGATTGTGGTCATTCTCATAGTGTGTACCGGTGTGTTATTGTTTGATTTCCATTTTCCTTATACTATGGAGAGCACCTTTTCATATTTATTTGTCATCTGTAAGTCTTCTTTGTTAAGGTTCTTTTTAAAAATATATATATTTTCTTTGCTTTCTCCTTAGCACAAAAGCAACATTTGTGTGAAACTGTCCAGCAGTTTTCCATTTCACTTGGAGTAAAAGCCAGAAACTTTCTCATGCCCCATTAACCCTTCTGTAACATAGACCCCTGTCACTCTTCTCTTTGAGTGTTTTCTAGTTTCCTCATTACTCACACTGCTTGGGGCATAGTGTTTCCTCATTCAGGCTAAGCATGTTCATGTCCCTAAGACTTTACCAGGAAAAAACTCTTCTTCCATGCAGATCCATGACTCACTGTCTCATTTCAGATCCTTGATTAAACATCACCTCATCCATGAGTATTTTTCCTGGTACCAGCTATGGCTTAACTCCCATCCCACAGGCACACTGACCCTTTATCCAGTCATTGTGCTCCTCATATTTCCCTCATTCTCCGGTTCTCCCTCCTTCCACCACCCCCCACATAGAACTCATCACCATCTGATACATGTTTACTATCTGTATTCTCTAACTAGAACTTAAGCTCCTCGTATTGCTAAAATGTTGCTGGAACCAAGAAGCATTTGATAAATATTCTTTTCATGGATGAAGGCACATTGTTCATGGATACTTGAGCATGAACTATGCTTTTACAACCCAGATATAGATGTAACTTGCTGGGGTTTATTTTGGGTCAAGAACTAGGAGATCTCAATATTTGTAAATTGTCTGTAATTGGAAGCATATAGATTGTGTATCAGTCAGAGTTTGGTCAGTTAACCAGAAGCCATTCTAGGTATGTGAATTAAGAAAAGGTTGAATAAAGAGAGCTGGAATCTGCATCAGTAAAACCTAAGATTTGGAGACTGGGGGACTGGGAGGTCGAAAGGCAAGCAAGATTGCTTTCTAGAAGCCAGGAAGAACAGGCTTGCAGGAAGACATCAACACCACCTTAACTGACTCCCACATCAAGAAGTGGGAGATTCTCAGGAAGATGGAGGCCTGAAATCTCAGGTAAAACCCCTGCCATGTCTGTTTATTCTGAACCACTCTGCAGGTGCCACTGAAGGAAAAAGACTTCTTCTGTTCTAAAAATCTCAAATAAGTACATCTCCAGGCTCAGTCTAATTGAACATACTGGCAAGGGAGTCAAGGAACTGGGATTTTGAGCTTCTGCTCCTCGATCAATAATGTCCAGTAGAATCTAAGCTTTCTTAAAAAATCTTTTCTAAAGTCTTTTCTAAAGGGAAGGAGTGTCTGATTTTCAATAAACAGTAGATTCAATAAACAAAAACCAATGAGCATATATTGCTCATTCAGTGATAAGGAACCATTCTATTTTTATGGAGGGTATATAAAATTATTCTAACAACCACAAACTATACACACACACACACATATATGTATGTATATGATGTTGACTAGAAATACTCTAACCCAGGTTCATATGTATGTGTATATGTGTATATGTATATACACATATGACAGATAGCAACTATGAATTTTGAAATCTGAACCTAGGTTAGTGTTCCTAGTCAACATCATTCACTTCATGCTACATGTTTCTTCCCTGCTCCACATGGAGCTTCCAAATGAAAATCGTGTCCAGGAGCCGTTGGGCTACTATTTTCTCATCTGCTCCAATTGCCATGTATTTGTTTATTCTTCACTGAAAAACTCAGGATGCTTCCCTTCGTCCTCTTGCAATATCCCCTTTGCTATTAAGGACACAGCTTCCACCTGACAGATGCTCTGGGGAGAACCTTGGCTGCAATTGTTTGCAGGTGTGGCCACAGTCAGTTGACCAGGAGCACCAAGAATTCACATGGCAATGATTCACAGACAATCCAGACATATTCTGAAGTCTGAGAGTGATAGGGAGCACTGTCTTGCAGGGGAATATTATAGTACCCCACTGGGGTCAGGGTAGGCAAAGTAAATGTTGTCCTGTCTCCCCATTAGAGCAGAAATGAGGCAGAACAACTTCGCGGTGCTGACATGGCTGCTGTGGGGTGCATTGCCCCTCCTGATGAGTCAGCCACAGCCCTGCTAGGAATAGATCTCTGGAAGATGGCTTCTATTCCATTTTGCTCAGACAGCTCTGATACACTGATTTCAGCTAGTTTGGGGTACATCACTGCAAACCAGCATTCAAAAATAGAGCTAGCCTCATCTATGAATTGCTAGTAGGCATTTTCCATAGTTCCATTATGTCATGTTAAAAGCCCTCCAGACAGAAGGATTCATAAAGTTGGCTGAAGATTGTGAAGTAAGTGCAACAAAGGGAAATTCTTCTGAACTCCCAGGTAACAGAAACACCAAGAAAGTCCCACTCTTCTTAGTCCCGAGCCATCTAGTAACAGCTCACAGCACCATTGACTCCCATTTCTTTCAACAAGCCAACATAGCCTGAGTCTCTCCTTTCAATGACTGCATTTGACACCACTATCTTCACTTAGAAATACCCTGAATACTCAAAGTCATAGACTTAAATTTCATGTAGAATGCCACATCCCTTCTCTACTGTGAAAACTGTATAACAATGCTTTGGATATCCATCTCTTGATTAGATATTTAACTCTTTAGAGTCATATTTAATGTATGGAAAACAAAATTCAGAGATAGTCATAGCCATATTCAGTGTTGGTCTCATTCTTTCCTAATTGTTAACTCACATACTCTGGGAATTTTGCTGAGAGAAATACCACCTTTATGACGTGTGGCCTGTTGACCCACTCAGGAACTGATACCTGTTCTCTCATCACATTGTATTATTGATTCCATGATCACTTATTTTATACTTAGTTGTACTCCATTTCTGTCTGATAAACTCACTTACTGTAGTTTTGTGAGTTTTACATCTTTTTTTCTTTCCTTTTTATTATTTTTTAATTGATTGACACACACATTATATGTATAAAGCATCATCATATAACCCAAGGTTCTTCTACCACCTTGTTACTTGTGAACCATCATCTTAATTGTGCCCATCTGTCCTCCAGTTTTACTCCCCTCTCCCTCCTTTGCTCTGTGCTTCTCATTTGTAGCTTTGTAGCTGACATAAAAGTAGAGAAAAAATAGAAAGAATTCAAAGTGTTATTCATAGGATAGAACAGAGAGCACTGGAATTAAACAGATATGGTAAAACCCAAGGGGAAAAGGCCTATATTTAGCACTAAGCTTAATATTATAATATTACAGACCTAAAAAAAAAAAAAAAGCCTTAACACAATGGGATTCTGTATTGGGAAAATGAAGAGTCTCACTTTGTTAGTGGAAACCTTAGTCTCATTTTTCTCACCCATGTCTGAAGTTAAGGGTTTATGAAAAAATCACTGAGAAATTGGAAGCAGTTAGAGGGAAAACTGAGAATGGAGGAAAAATCTTCCTGATGGAAACACAGTTCAAAGTGAAGCTCCAGGTGCCTCCGAGACTTAGGAGGTTTATTTGCTTTATCTGTCCCAGAAGACAGAGCAGTGCCATCCAACAAAGTTTCCTGAATTCTACTGAACTTTCAAGCTAGAGCTTAGTGACCATCTGAAGATCATAGTGATCACTTCCATTTACTCATCAGATTGCCAGGTGATGGCATTAATAAACTTTGTGTTGATGATAGATATTTTTTATTTTATTTTAAAATTCTTAGAGAAAACTTATCAGATATGATAATTATCCCCATTTCGGAGATAAAGAGATTCAGACTCAGAGTTTGTTGCCCAAAGTTACACTGTGAATTGGAGATAGAACTAGGGAGATAGAATGGGGAGATAGAAATTGGAGATAGAATTGGAGATAGAAATGGGGGCATTTCAGTAGCATTCTGTCTCCAAAAGATGTTCTAGATGAACTTTCTATTTGAAATGTATATTTAACCTGTTCCCTTTTATTTCTAAGGCTTTTTCAAAACATAGTCCTTGTTATTACAAATAACAATCAAAAATCCATCCATTTGTCCTCTGTGCCTTGGACACTATTTGAACTTTGTGTATTTTAAGTATTATCTGGAGGTAGAATACAATACTTTAAAACTTAGAGCATGTAAATTATTTCCTCTTTCCAAGCAAGTGGTTTTATATCCAAAAAGGTTATGGCAATATAGCTTTTCTTCTTGACTCATGCAATTAGCTATGGATATCTTTCTAAGTTTTGTTATAAGAATTCTCTGAATGATTTGAATGGAAGAATAGAAAGAAAGGAATTGATGTTTGGTGAGAATTTTCTAGATTTCAGGAATTGTATTTGGAGATTATATCACTTAATGCTTGCAATAAGCTAATGAGCTAATGAGTTAGCAATTTTATAGATAGATGAAGGTGCAGAAGATTTACCTTTGTGATACCACTCATAACTTACTGAAAATCAGTTAGGACACAAAATCTGGTACCAAAACTTGCTTTCCAACTCTACCATATCGCTTTTCAGTCACAAACATACAGAATCTACTGTGGGTTTCATCAAACTCAAGAACACCATCGGAGTAGATAGGCTAGCCCCTTTCTATATCAACATACCTACAACCTCTCTTTTATCCAGAGCTTCTAAGAAATTAGGGAAGAAAGAGTGAGTCATGGCCCAAGGCTTTCAGAAGGAAGTATTCTTGCATTAAGATTTAGGTACTTGCTAAAGGTTTAGACTTTTACTATTTCTACATATTTTATTATTCCCACCACCCAGAGCCAAATTTTATGAAACTCTACTAAACTTTTGACATCTTATATACTAATATGCTACCCCACATCTCATGCTGACATCAAGGCTGGGAAGCAAATGTTAATAGTTTCATTTTGCAAATGAGAAACAAAAGTTCATGACAGAAATGGCTTTCTCAGAGTCAGAAACCTTGAGTGATGGGAAGGAAATTGAACTCAGTTGTTCCTGCTGCCAAAGCCCATGCCATTTCTACTGTAAAATATCCACCAACAGCATAAATGGGACTTAAGGTGATATGCGAACTAAAGTAAGTCAGAAAATGAAAGTAATTATTATATGAGACATAAGTAATCAAAGCAAACAAGCTAACAAATCACAATAAACACCTCCTACATTTGTGAAAAATAATGGAAATGCCATTAACTCATCGATTGTGGGTGGAGTGAAGCTTATATGCACATAGAGGTGAAGATGTACCCTTAGGATTGATATAATTTTGTACCTAACTGGTGAATTAATTAAAATAAAATGCTTCCCCTCCAAAAAAGAAAAGAAATGAAGCTACTGCACATTTGCAGGCCAACTGCAAAGTAGCATAGGTGAGCAGGTAACATGTAACTGCAGTTTAGTCCAAAGACTTTCCTAATCAAAGTAATCAATGTAACCCCCTGTCACTCATCTATCATCCTTGAAAGTCAGAAATGTACCAGTTTTGTATATTAATTTAGTATGCTATAACTTCGCTGAACTTATGAGTTCACTGAACTTACTAGTTCTCATACTTCTGTGTGTTTATATGTTGAGTTTTTAATGTTTTGCATATATGATATGTAGTTTGCCAGCAGACTTGTCACTTTTTTTCAAGCCTTCGCTGACTTGGATGCCTTTTTATTTCTTTTACTTGAGTGATTACTCTGGCTAGGACTTACTGTTCTATGTTGAAAGAAAATCATGAGAGTGGGCATCCTTGTCTTGTTCCTGATCTAAAAGGACAGAAGGATAGCTGTGGGTTTTCATATGTTGTCTTTATTGTACTGATACAAGTTCATTCTGTGTCTAGTTTATTGTGAGTTTCTTTCATGAAACAGTGCTCAATTTTCTCAAATGCCATGGGTCCATCCTTTTTTTGGGGGGGACTCATTTCACAAAATTTCACTTTTTGCATAAGGAATAAAAATTTTATTATAACTTCAAAGGAAACCATAAGAAAAAGAAAGGAGATATACTGCTTGACAGAGATAATGGAGACAGGCAACCTGACAGAGCACCACATAGTCAACTGAGAGTCTTGAGGTACCTGAGACCTGAGGAAGAGAGAATAGGTGGGAGGTAGGCAACTTTAAGCCTAACCTAACTAGAGAAACTCTGGACTCTTATTAGTCACCCCTCTTCTATTGCAATCCTTGCCTCCATCCAGCAACACTTTCCTTTTCTTCCATTTCCTAAAACACCTGCTTTTTTCTGTTCTTTCTAGAAATTCCCAGAAAAGTTTGCTGAGCTTACTTCAGTCAGTCATTTCTTTGTGTTGCTGACTCTGTTATGTGAGAAAAACCCAAACTGACTGTACTACCTATTCATGCATATCAAATTACCTCAAATTTTAATGATTAAAAAAAACCCAAAATGTTTGTCTTATAATTTCTTAGGTTAGGAATCTGGGATCAACTTAGCTGGGGAGTTCTATGTAGGATCTCACATGAAGTCACAGTCAAGCACTTAAGCAAGTCTGCGGTATCCAAAGGCTTATCTGGGGCTGATGGCACCACTCTCAAGCGCACTCACATGACCTCTCAGTTCCATGTTACAAAGGTCTCTCTCTTGGACCATGGATCTACTTTATGATTTCCATCAGCAAATAACAGGGAGAGAGAAAACTAAAATTGAGTTTTGTTTTTTAATAACCTGATCTTGGAAGTGACACACATCACTTCTGCTTTATACCCTCAATCACCCAGACCAAACCTAATGAATGTGGGCGGGAACTATGCATGAATGTGAATGCTGTGGGGCAGGGTTCATTGGGCACCATTTTTTGGACTGTTGACATACTTCTCATTGACTGACTGAAAACTCCTATGGGTTCTTCAGTTAAAATGCAGGTGTTTCCAAAGAGGGCTAGCATATTAACAGACTATTAGTTAATTAATGAAGTAGCAGATGCTGTGAAGAGCAGAAAATAGATGGGCAAGTAGTGTGTGGACTGGGAATCAGAAATGTGAGGAAAAATTCCTCTGTAGGGTTTTGGAGGAGGGCTAGTGGAGAAGGAGCTTCAATAATGGGGAGAAGTCTTAAGATGGTGTGGCGATAAAGGCACAAGAAAGCAGAAACTCTATCAGACAGGTGGGAATAGAGTGGGAGTGGTGAATGGAGAGAGTCCATTTGCTGTCTGTGCACATGTGGCCCACTGAGACCTTGGCGCTCTGCTGTGCAGAATTGGGGAACAAAGCAGGTGCTGGGCCTCACTGTTGGGTAATTAAATGTTGCTTCCAAGGCAGCTGGTGGAGTATGCGCACTATACACTATCCTCTATTTGTTTTTTCTCTTTTTTCCTAAATCACACATTTTAATTAACCTTCAAGCCCTTGCTGGGGCTTTGAAAGGACTTAATTGGCCTGCAGGGATTGGAACACACAACAGCCAGAAAAAGGCTATGTTTCAGTTGCTTTCACTCTGAGGACTTATAAAATTGAAATTATTGTTTTATTTCATTCTTTGAAGCCCAAAGCTACATGTGATTTCTCTTTGGAAGTGGCAGAAGCATTCTTAAATGCTTAAATGAGGATCCCATAAAGGTATTTAAGCAGCAGTTACACATGAGTATTTAAACTTGAATCTCTCATTCATCCTGTGCTTATGGATTTGCAGTAAGAGTTGAACTCTTCGTAATTTGTTCAGGTTTTCTCATTGGGGATGGGATATATTTTGATCTGAATTAAATGTGCAAACTTTCTCAGTTAGGTGGAAATTTCATGACTTTGGTTTTCTCCCATGCTGACTCTGGATTTGACCCTTGAACTTACCCTGTGACTTTAACCAGTGGGACATCTTAAATATGATGCCTTCATGAGGCTTAATATATACTTGGAGGTTGGAGTTTGTCTTCTTAGAAGGTTGCTGTTTCCATGGAAGAAATATGGGTAGGGCATATGGAAAGAACAGAGACACCACAGATTTAGCTAAGAGAGTCCATCTTGGACCATCTGCCCACTCAGCCTTCATGATTGATTCCTGGCATAATCAGCAAACCTGCTCTACTGACCCTGACCCAAATTATTACATCAAGAGCCATGAGCCATTTTAGTTTTAAGTTTGCAAATTTGGAAACAGTTAAATAGCAATAGATAGTATGGTCACAGATAGGGGAACTCAGTAAGGTTAGGGCTTATCTCCTATATATAATTTTATAACTGAGTTAGTTGCCTTGTTGTGATGAAGGGACAATTTGGAAATTGTAAACACACTTATGGAAACTTAGGAATTGTCTACAAATCCTTGAGACATCATCAGTCACTCAGAGAAAAATTCAATTTGCCCCAAAGCTAGATTGTTGACTAATTCAAAATTCCTCAGTTCCATGTGCACCCAGGTGTTGATAAGAATTCATCTTGCATATTATAACTTAATTTAAAAATACACTTTCATTGAGTGAATGTAGCATTAAAATGAACAACTTTATGATCCATTTCATTTTTTTCCCCTTGCAGTCTGGTTAACAACCCATTTTAATAAGCAAGAGGTTATGGAACTGTCTGCTCATGTAAATGAAAAAGTACACTTTCCTTTATTCTTCTACATGACTACCTTTTATTTACTTTTGAAAGCTTCTTGAATTTTAGCTCATTGTTCAGTTGGGAATCCTATCTGTTCTATTCAAAGCAGTATTTTAATTTTCATATTCTGAACAGATGGTATGTCTGTGATTCATTTTGCTCTGCTTTTTTGTGTTGGTTTAACCCAGTGTCATTTCTGCTATTTATTCCATGTTTTTGGGAATCACTGTAACAATTAAGACCTTATCTTTCCTTTCTCCCCAATAGAAAACTTCCCTGAAATATGGAGAAAATGGGGATTCAGTAGGGTAAATTTTGCTTTCTAATATTTTTATGTATGATTACTTTGGAACTTCAGTGCTTATAGATTTTCTGAATAGCACCACCAAAATAATATTCATCAAATGAAATTAGATCTCCTAGGAATAGGAGTGAACATTTTATTCCATATTATTTTATAAAATGTCCAGAACAACCTAACATGTGTTAAGAGCAACTCATTGAAAGTTTGATAGAACAGAGGAGGAATTTGAAAATGAATATGCATTGTAAAAGTGTGTTTGATGAGGTGCTAATTCCCTTTTTAAAAAATGTTCTGAATCCTGTTCCAGACTAGTGGCTCCCAGTGTCCTCAATATCTTCCTCACTCTGTCCCTCATTCATCCTTTCTTAATCAGATGTAAATCTATCTTCTTAGAATTCCAGCCCACCCAAAAATAAGAGCTGGGTGAAGAGGACCCCTAAGTAGGTTTCTACAAACTCCCCAACATCTTCATGAATGTGAAGTGGGACTTTTCAATGTGTATCCATTTCATTTTGCTCCTTGCAGTCTGGTTACCAACCCATTTTTTAAAATATTTATTAATTTATTTATATATAAATTTCACATCTTTGTGATATCTAGGGTTCACCCCCCCACCATTCCCACTCTGTCCCAACCCCCACCCCTGAGTTCTGAGTTGTATACTTTAATCTGGTTAACAACCCATTTTAATAAGCAGGAGGTTATAGAACTACTGTCCCCTCATGTAAATGAGAAAATGCACTTATCTTTATTCTTCTATGTGGCTACTTTTATTTACTTTTGAAGGCTTCTTGAGTATCTCTCCTGCTTATCAAGAGTATGAGACTGAGAGAAATTGCATGTTGAATCAGCACTTTACCACTAAACAGTCAATTCCTAAGGATGCTTTACTGAAGATATTTATTCTTTATATGTGTGTACTTGTACCTTGACCACATAAATTGCTGAAGTCATCATTGATCTATTATAATCACCATCTGTTTTTTATTATACATAAAAACATATAAAGCAATCTGTGCCACTGAAATTAGCCCATATAAAATGGATTACATGGGAGGATTTCAACTGCCAATGCTGTGTTTGGCTGTCAATGTTCTTAAATTACTTTGAATATCTCATGAGGTTTAGATTCTCTAGCTGTAAGCTTGGAGTGTTTGTATTGTATTCTTCTTTAGCTAGGATTATCTTCTTTTTAAGGATTAAAGATCTCAGTTAAATCAGATCAAGTAAAAATGAGAAGAAATTTTAAAATGAGTTCACACAGGTACCTAGGGGTTGGATCAAATGTAACTAGAACTGTGGAAGCAAAAATCACCAGGAACCAAAGCTTTCTCCCCATTAACAGGGTTTCATGATCTCTCAGTTTGAGCCTTCTCTGCACAGTCTATTTTCTTTTACTTAAACATCTATATCATTTATTCATCCACTTCTCAGTGACATCTCAAATTGCTACGACATTCTCCAATCTTCATTTTCTTACTCCAGTATTTGCCACAAATAAGAACATATTTTATGTTTTAATTTAAAACCTTTTTTATTTATTATATTATTATAATATATAATATTATATATTATATATTATATATATAATATAATATATATAATAAAATATAATATAATATATATGATATATAATATATAATATATAATATATAATATATATTAATATTATATTATATATAATATTAATATTAATTAATATTAATATATACTATATAATATAATATATTACATATATAATATAATATATTATATTATATAATATAGTATATCATTATCTTAACAGAAAAAATTTTATAGGACTAGTTCCTCTGCTTAAACCAGGTCACTCAGGTAAAAGATTGATAGACTTTGGTTTGTATATTCACCCACATTTTAACCAGAGTCGAGGCTGTATGAGAGCACATAGTACGAAGCACTGAACCTTTTGGGAACAGCAGAGAGTACAAGCCCTGACTTCAGTTCCCCACATAATTCCTGATGATGTAGTTAAGTAGAAGTAGGAAAGTGTTAAGTCAATAGAGGAAAATGCCATCGTTATGTCCTTAACACCACAAAGAGAAGTAGTACTGGGAGATTTCTGTGCTGAAATGACGCAAAGATGAGTAAAGATGAACTTCTAACCCATAGCATAATTAAAACCAGTACATGAGTGATTTGAAATGAATGTTTTCTATTTATGTCTATCCTGCATGCATCAGAGGCCAGAAGAAATAACTGTACTCTAGTAACAATTCTAGTTTACTTCTAAGTAAGGCATAAATAAATAATGTGGAAAAGCACCTTATTAAAATAACATTTTCATGCTTGGAGTATTTTAAAAGCTAGACAGGATATCTCAGTAGCAAGTTACCTATCACTGGAGATGTTCACATACCAACATGAAAAAATATCTTTCAATTAATAGATTTCTGCTCTCTTATTGTAACTGAATTAATTGTCCTTCCAAAAAATAATGAATTATCAACGAAGACTTGATGCCTGACACAGACATTGCTAAAACTAAAATTGCTATTGTTTTTCTCGGTAGCGTTCATAGAGTGGAGACTCAAACACTGTCTTGAAAAAGACAACTCACTCTGGTTGTAATATTAAATGAGTAGGGTTAGGATTTCGCAATAAACATTAGGAAATCACACTCATATTTTACTTACCAAATATCTATCTCATGTCCACCTCATAACTGACAGCACACACACACCAAAAAATCAACATTTTAGTCACATTTAAAAATCTCTGTCTTGAAGTGGGCCCTGTAAAACCTTCACTCATATTGCAATTGACAAATCATGATTAAAAGAAATTGACTGAGGGCATCTATGCAATTCTTTAGGTGCTTTAAACTTTATCCTTGTATAAAATATGATAGTTGTATTGCTGTATATATCAGGACGACTATTTTAACTTCCCACAAAGCTACTTTCAAGTCAAACTTTATGTTCTTGGATTTTTATTAAATTTTGATATAAGGAAGATTATTTCTTTATCACTTACAAAACAGCTGCTTTCATGGTTCCCAATCTATTGCCTGTAGTTTCTTATATAATGCAGAATGAAAAACCATTGTCTAGGAATTGAATACTATGGAAATGTCTCCCCTGGTAAAAAAGTAGACTTCCTTTTAACATAACTATATAATGGTATATTTGCTATTAGTCTTAACTACTAGAAAACTGGGAGATAACATCAGTGCTTAACTGAAGAAATGATCTTACCCTGGTTTGGATAAAATTATTTTGTCTTCCATAAATTGATTTTTGGCCATCATTATAAGTGTATGTAGTGCACTACATATTATTTTCTAAAGTTTTCATTCTTTAAAAGTGTAGGAAACAAGCACTGCCAGAAAGCTGGAGTTGCCACTGAGTGAAATAGCTACTTTAATACATCTTAAGATTGTATTTTACATCATCTGCTTTATTTATGTACTTATAATTAGGATTGCTACATGTTTAATCTTGCCAAATCTTGCACTTTAAGCATTGACTCTTCTGTTTAGGGATGAGAAGTATGGAAGTAATGGTGAAAGTACTTTGGATAGTGTCAGCATCGCCACTTTTTTCATTGACCTTGGAGCATAGCCATCCCTACATAAGTAAAAAACAAAACAAAGGAAAACAAAAACAAAGCCAAAACCCAGAGGGCTTTCAATAACAGTAGTGACTGTTATATTTTAAATGTCTATTTTGTACCATAGTTATAATAGCAATGATGTTTTTAACTACATTGTACACCAGCATCTAAGATGGTATATTCTCAATAAGTATTGGAATAAGTATGTTCATTAAAGTATTGATGAAAAGGCATATTTCAGTTTACAAAAGCAGAGTTCAATAAGATTAAATAGTGGTTTCAGATAGATGGGGAAAAGGTTAAGTAATGATGGGGGAGTTTACTTAAGTGAGCAGGAAGTGCCAAGTAGAGACAGGCTCTTGCAGAAAACTATTAGTTATCTATTTTTTATACCATAGAAATAGAAACATTTATCATTTGGTGTTACTTTCTTCTCTATTTATCAAGCATATGTACATAATCATATACAGCAAGCACAACTTAGAAAACATTGGTAACTTGTCCAAACTTTAAGGAAATTTCAGTCACTAATACATGTACTGATTAACTTCATCTGTGAAACTGGAAGTTATGCCATTACACCTCCTTTTAGTCCAACTATCAATTTCAAAACAAGTACACTAAGTTATTTTTGAATAATTGGAGAATCATTTTGCTGGTAATAATTCCCAACCCCAAGGTCTAATTCTTGGTTGGGGCTTCTTATCCAGGAGACATCCTTAGCTACTTTTCCAGATGCGGGCTTATTTATTTCTTTGTTTATTTTTGCCCCTTGTCTAGCCCGAAGTGCTGTTTTTCAGAACAGGTTGGCTACTATGGTTCAGCCAGAGATACAGTGTGAAGAAACCTGAATTCCTCATCATGCATGCAATCTACAAATTATATAGTGTCTAGGAGACTTTCTTGTCCTAGGAAGAGCAAAGTGGTCAGAAGACCAGTAAGCTAATGTGTGAATGTGCTTCAAGAACAGAAAAGCGCTATTATACAGAAAGCTGGAGCTCAATTGAGGGATGCACAGCGTGTCCTGGTCACCTTGGAGATTCAAGGAGATGTGCTGGAGAGAGCTTGCTCACTCAAGTGCGAGGGTGTCACAAATGTAAAGGAGGGTTTGTGCTGTTCCCTGAGTTACTCACCTATCAGCCAGAAGAGTAATAGTATCACTGCATCCTCCACAGTCCTGTGAATGTGAGCAAATGTCTTATTTCTAGGAGCTAATAGTATTGATCATCTGATAATTCCTGCCAATCATGGTGGGCCAACTAACAGCCTGGGGCAAAAATAAAGATGAATCAATGTTTCCCAAAGAACAAAGATAATAGCAGCCTGTGAGGAGATCTGAGTTTCTAGGAAAGATAGGCCATTTTATTTCCATTAGAGGTTTTATAGTTTATAATATATCTTGGAAGAAATGAGTTCCAAGGAATGATTTAGTGGAATTGTAATCACACCTCTACCTCCAACATTATTCTTTCATGTCCCGCCTCCCCCACAGCTGAATGCACAGTCCCACACAGCAGCGTTTTTTGTGCACTTACTTTGCAACTTAATGAATGATGCATTAATTAAGATAACAATTATTATTTGAGTGCAAATCCTAAGAATAAAGGTGATAATTATCCAAAGAATAGGTATAGCAGAACATACCAAGAAAGTGATATTATTTTCATTCTATTTTCCCTCTCAATGCTGGATTTTTTTTTTGGTATAATATATTTTGTCTACCTCTCAATTTCATTAATTTGCGATCTTTTAGAATAACTAAAAATTATGGAATCCTGAAAAGCCCATGATGATCCAGGAGCATTTTTCTGGGTGAATATAGGAGGTAAGTAGGTTAGGGGATTCAACTTTAAGATATTTCTGATTAACTAAAAGCCACTCAAGCTACTGCATAAAAATTCATTTTTATCTAATTTAATGATTTAAAAAATTGAACAATGTATTCTTATTGTACACTAAATGTATTTTGTTTTGTCTAAATTCAATTAATCCAACAAATATTTGTTGAAAACTTTCAGGTGCCAAGGTCTGCTCAATATAAGGTCCATTATTTTTACACAAAAATTTCTGAAGAACCCAGTCATCACCCCACCATGGCCAACTCCACAGACAGTATTCTCACAGAGATTCATTTGTGTTGAGATGGGGGAACACTCCAAAGTGGGAGTCAGAGGTTTGGTTAAAACATAAGATTGGGTAGGAAGCTTGTAAGGAAATAGACTCTTTGTTAGGGGAAATTTGCAATAACCCCTTACACTGAGTTTCCCAAAGCAGTGAGATATATATATGCTGTTCTTTAAAATAGGTATGCTCTCTTCAAGAGCATCTTCTGACCCAAACTCTGTGCTAGTTGTCACTTTCTTTCTCTCTGTATACTTTTCTCTCCCCTCCTCCTTCTTTCCCCCTCTCTCTTTTTCTCTCTCTTCCTCCCACCACCTACATGTTTCTCCCTTCTTAAGCACCATAATATATTTCCTTTTATTGACATGGAGGATCCTGAAAACTAAGGTGAAACCAAACTCTGGCTCAGAGCCCAGCTATCACTTGCTGAAGTGACAGGCTGAGTATTAGGGGAGGACTTGCAATTATACAGATCATTGCTTCGACCTAGTGCAAAGTCAACCAGGCCACATACAAGAACAAAAAGGCTTAATTTCTACAACCTCCAGAAGGGCGCTCTTTGCAGCCTCAGTATTCACCAGCTTATGTGCTGTGCCAGCCAGCCTTTTTGTCTTCTTCAAATTGAAGTTCCGTAATAAACAACTCAGTTCCCCTTGTGATCTTCTGCCTTGCAAAGTAAAAATTAATGTCCTTATTACATATGTTCCTTTTCCCTGAAATCTACTAAAAAATTATTTGCACAACTGATTAGGAAACCTCTTAATAGTCCAAATCTCTGTATTTTAAATAGCTGGTGATTCATACTTTCTGTATCTTAGAATCAGCTTTAATAGCATTAGAGAAGATATTTTCTGATCTTTCTTTGAATTGACATTTCTCTTTGCAGGCTAGCTTAGCATAGCTTTGTAAAATATGGTGAGGAAGATGCTTTCTTTCAAAATATATTAGGGCCTTCTAAGCACTTTCAAAATAAATGAGGGCAAGAACTCATATTATATGAGTGTGTCTGTCACCCAGATAAAGAGAATGCTGCGTGGTCTGTAATTGAACCCCTTATTACTATTCACTTTGACTTTCTCAATTGGACTTGCCTAGAGGCATCTTTTTTTAAAGCTTTGGGGAATTAGAAATTTAAATGAGATGTGGGAGAAGGGGGGAGCTCTTCTGTGAGAATGCTTCACATTTCTGGACTAAGGAGTCTTGAGGATGGAAAGAGCGAGCTGCATTAGAGTGGAGAGAGGAATAAAAGCATCTTTCCAGCAACACAGGCACCTACAACCTTTGGTCGCTGTGGATCTTTGGCAGCTTGCAAAATTTTCAGATGTCAAAATGTGAATTGGTGAATCATTTGTAATTTTAGGATTTCCTTCTAGGTTACTTAGAGCCATATTAAGTTGATTTGTTTTTCATTTCTGCCTTTTCCAACTTCTAACATACACAAAAATATTTTCTCAAGAAAAGCACTTAAATATCTTCTCAAGAAAAAGAGTGAGGTTTGACTTCCTCACTCTACAAAAATCTACTTTGTTCTGGTTTCCATGTTGCACTTCAGCCTCTCCTTTGTACCTGGCTAACTGTCTTGCATTTCTAGTAGACAGGACTTGTATATGTTGCTATCTTCCAGTTCTCCTTTAGAGCCTGCCCCAGAGCACATTGTCTTCACACACTAAGGTTCCTCATCTGCCTCAGCCCTACTTTGGGCCCAGAATCAATGACTACAAAGCTATCAGCAGGTAATTTGGGTGCACTGAGGTTTTTGGTGATAGGCATACTCCCCCAGATCCCCCAGATTCTTTTTATTCTTTTTATTTTTTCTGCTGTGTTCATGCAGTAATTCATCGCTGTGAAGCAAGTCAGGAGTGGGGAGACAGGAAGATCATTTTTCCTCTGGTAAGCAAAGCTTAATTTGGGAAAGAAAGACCTAAAAGATGGTGTTTTCACTTCTTTCGGATGTCGTAAGAAATCACCACAAATTTAGAGGTTTAACACAACATAAACTTAATCTCTGACATGTTTATAGGCTAAAAATCTGATATCAGGTGTTAGCAGATCTTTTTCCCACTAGAAGCTTGAAGGAAGAGTCCTTCTTTGCCTCGTTGCTTCTTTTCTTATGGTATCATAGCACCAATTTCAGCCTCCATTTTCATGTGGTTGATGCCTCTGTGTCTTTTCCCTTGCCTGTTAAGAAAACCATGCTAAAACTATAATACTTAATCTGGAAAGCCTCAATTAACTATATTGACACAGATACTATTTCAAAAAGGGTCACATTCTGAGGTTCGAGGTGGACATGTACTTTTGCACATGGTTGTTCCACACATTACTACAGTGGGAGCATGGAATACAAAAACTGAGAGGAAGGAATCGGGGTCATCAACTTCAGCCCTTTATTAGTCAGGTGAAAGAACAAATGATGAATTACCCAACTTAAACATGTAGTAAGTGATACAACATTTTTTTTAACATTAGTTCGTCAATGCACTGGGCTACACTGAGAAGGTTATGGACTTCAGAGGAAAAGAAATTGAGCAGTTTTTAAAATGGTCTCTAAATCTGTTGACAACTGAGG
>PVHY01019467.1:0-27313 GCA_004024945.1 Uropsilus gracilis | reverse complement strand
TCTAGATCAGGTATACTTGCAAATCCTCTGTATCACTATGTTCTTACCACATGGTGCTCTGAACCAGTCAGTGAAGCAGAACCCCCATGTCTGGACCTGGATCTGAACCTCAGTTTTCTCTTCTCCAAGATGGGAAGGTAAGCATGTACATGCCAGGCCTGGGACAGTCTCTACTTCTTTGCTTGTATAGTCTCTGCCCACCTGGTTCCCATTTCCCGTTTGCCACTGGCTCATCCTAGGCCCATCCAGTGCTCTCCTACAGGGAACCCTCTGTGACCAGCCCACTTTGCTTGTATGCTTGGCTTGTCCATGGATACTTGTTATTTAAATTTCCATGACTAGTAGATTCCAGGTTCTCCAGTGCACATCCATGCACTCCTAGAGGTACTTCCAGATCATTTAAGCAAGTTACACATGAAAAATGTTCTCATTTTATCTAAGTAATTATGGATTTTCATGTGTATTATGAAAAAGTGTATAAGCAGCTCATCACATCCATGATTTCTTTCTTTCTTTCGTTCGTTCGTTCTTTCGTTCGTCCTTCCTTTCTTTCTTCCTTCCTTCCTTCCTTCCTTTCTTTCTTTCACTAGGTCTCGCTGTTTTTGCCTGTGGAACCATAGGCTCACATTGCCGGTGGTACCACAGACTCAAGCAACCCCCAGCCTCTGCTTCCCAGGTAGCTAGGATTACAGGCATGTGCCACCATGCCCAGCTATTTTTTGGGACTAGCTCTTGCTGTGTTGCCCGGAGCGGGACTTGAACCGCTATTCCCAGACCCCACCGGGACTCCATAAGCTGTTGTTTATAGGCAGCGCCACCGTGCCCAGCTTACATTCATGATTTCTTGACTAAACTTCTGAACGAGGCTGAAGTAAACATTTCAGTTTTTTCAAAAGTGACTTTAAAGAAAACGATTGCAGCTGATCAACCTCAAGGCCTCCTGACTGCTCTAGCTGATAAGGAAAAGCCTGACTTGGTCCCTCCCCCTTGGGAGGCTTATTGTGTCTGGTTCTGTTTCAATCTGGGGGTCTAGCCTGCTTCCTCCATGTGTTTCACTTTCTTCTGAGACATTTTAATATCCTTTTCCTCATGAGCGCCATCTGTCAGATGAATCAGCTGAGGCTCTGTGAAGCAAGGGAACTTGCCCTTGAAGTACAGCCACCGGCTATAAACTATTAGGAAGTCAGAGGTCAGGCCATGGGAGACCTGTTCCTATGCACCTTGCCTTTCAGAATTTAGTAGGGTGTAGGGATGAGGAAGACTGAAACTCTATTCTGGAACTCCCTATTGCCCAACGGGGAAACTGAGGCCTAGAATAGTACCAGCTGGTCAGGATCACCAACAACTGGACTTCGAAGCCACAAGCTCGTCCCGCCCCCAGAGGTCTGGGTTTCCGGGTCCCCCTGTCCTGCCTTGCCAGCCCCTCCTTGCCCACCTTCCCCAACCCAGCCGCCGCCGGGCAGGGAGAATTTAGAACAAAAGGCACGGGGGCGGGGCTGTGGGGCGGGGCGGGGGCGGAGCAGAGGCTATAAGGGGCGATGGCCCGCGCGGCCCAGCAGGCCCAGCAGCCCCGGGGCGGATGGCTCTGGCCGCCGGGCTTCGCAGCGCGGCCCTGCGCGCCCTCCTGCTCTCGCTGCTGCTGCTGCTCCTGCTCCCGCCGCCGCCGCTGCTGGCCCGGGCCCCGCGGCCGCCGGTGAGTGCCCGCTGCCGGCCTGCCGCTCCTCGCCAAGGGGTCGCTGGGCACGCGGTCTTGGCCCAGTGGCCGAGCTGAACTCACTGGGGCAACCGTGGGAGCCTGTGCCGCCTGTTACCCTACGTATTTTCTAGGCCCCTGTGGATGTGAGAGTGAGCTTCCCATCCTTGGAGGTGTGCGAGCCGAACCTGTGCCAGGATGGCTCGCGCTGGTGAGGGGAACTCCTCCGCTAGACGTGGGCCTCCTCTCAGCGTGGGGACCTACTGCTTGGCGTCATCCCAACGGCGGATTCCGGGGAGTGTGCTGGAGGAGGTAGTGCAGGAGTGATATAGGGTCCCCTATTCATCGCAGGGACAAAGTACAGCAGGTCTCTGGCGGGTGTCAACCTCCAGGTGTGTGGCCTGAGCAAGTCTACGTCCCAGGTGTGCAGTGGTGGTGTAGAGGATGGAGACTTACTGGGAGGGCAGCTGCTGAGCTGAGGAAAAGGAATCTGAGCCTGAAGGCCACCACCTGTGAGTGCAATTTTGGGAGCTAGGATACGGCTTAAGTGGGAAAGCTGCAGTGTGAGTATGACTGAGTGAAGTGGGAGTGGGTGGGGATAGATACCTCCAGAGAGCAAGGGGCTGGGGGGAAAAGGAAGAGAGAGGAAAGCCCATATGAGAGAGCAGCAGTGTGAGGAGAGGAGGGCAGTCCCGGGGTGTAACAGTCTGTGTGTGTCCAGAAAGCTGCACTTACCCCTGAAGCAGGGGCCTCCAGGGACCAAAGGGAATGAATAGCAGGGAACATCTCAGTCACAGGGGGTGACCTGGAGACAGCCTGGACACCTCAGGCCAGGTCTAGAAGACTCAGAGCTGAGACATCCAGCCTGCTGGGGGGTGAGGGCTCTGGGCAGTCAGGAATTATGGGATTAAGCCTCTGGGAAGGGAGGTCTAAATGGGCTGGGCTGCCTTGGTCAGCCTGGCCCTCCTAGGCACACGAGCAGGAGGGCTTGAATGAGTGGAGAGCAACTCAGCTCAATCCCCGTGCCCTGCCTCTTTCCAGCTTCTGCCAGGCCCCTAGACTTTAAGAGTCAGGAATCATGAGGGTAGTGATTGAACATACAGGTTTGGGAACTGGAGAGATTTAGGTTTAAATGTGGTCATAGGGGAGTCCCCTTATGCCTCAGAACCCCATCCTCTCAGTCTTGTCAGGGGTAGGTTGGAAATAATATGCATATTGCTGGACATTGAGGATTGAAGGTGGTGATGCATGGAGAGGGCTCAGCCAGGCACACTGGGACACTCCATCACCTGTGGCTGGCACTTTGACTCAAGTACAAGCTCAGCTGGGGCTGGGTCTGAGCTGGACTGTTGCCTGCCACTCTGCAGATATGCAGGGAGCATTTGGGGTCACCTCCAATGTGTTTGTCCCAGGCTGCTGTCCCGTGGGGCCAGGAAAGATTTGTAAATATTTATGCATCCGAGTTCACAACTTTCAGGATGAACGAAAGCCCTGGAGCCCAGTGGGATGGATGCTGGAGCCAGCAGGGGAGGGGTGAGAAGGGGAAGATTAGACTGCAGCCTGGGAGAGAAGATGGACCTGTCTGCCAACTGGCTACGTGACTTGGGTGGGCTGCTTGATGTCTCTGAGCCTCAGAGGAGCTGATGCTGTTTATAAGAGCAAGCTGAAGCTCTCCTATCTGCCTCACAACTTAATGAAGTGTGCAGCCCCAGGCTGCCTCCTGCTGACAGCAGAAGGCATAGCTATGATTAATTATCCCTGTGGGACCAACAGCAAACTGAGGCCCAAAGACAGGCACAGCTAACCTGACCTTACCCTGCAGTCTCCTAGGCCTGGATCATCCCTCATATCCTCTCTACGTAGTGTCTCCCATTTTCTGTACTGGCAATTGATCCATGGTGCTGACCCAAGGAGACTGAGAAGTTTCTCAAGGATGTTTGAGGCTATGTTTTGTTGCTCATCAGAGAGGGCAGCACAAGTGGACTGGGGTACACACCACAGGTCAGACCAAGAGAGATTAGTGGTGTGGAGGGGAGGGGTGATGGAGTTCTTGTGCTGGAAGAAGAAACACTTCTAAGGAACTTGGAATTTTGGAGATAGATCAAGAGTTGGGGGAAGAGGGAGAAGGAAAGGAGGTAAGAGAGCTCTGGGTGGGAAGCGTAAGTCCCATGCCTAGGCCTAGCTTTTGTCTTACTTGTTGTGTGACCTGGGCAAAGTCTTTGACCTCTCTAGGCTGTTTTACCTTCTGGGAAGTGCGATGATGCCTGCTCTGCCCACAGACCTATCCAGGGCTGTAGATGAAGTCAGATGTGATCTCTACCTAATACCCTACCTCAGTACATCCTAGCAGCCCTGAGAGGACCAGCAGTCCCATCTTAGTGATTGGCAAACTACTTCATGCCAGACCTTGCATTTGGGGCATTTGGCTGACCAGAAAGGACTCAGAAAGATGAAGTGCAGGTGGTCATCTGGCAGGGAGCATGTGTCCCATCCCAGTAATGGGAAAACTAAAGCCAAGAGCTATTAAAAGATGGGCTCCTCCAACAAAGATCTCACATTGGTGCCTCTTGCTCATTCTTCACCACTAATGAATATGACCTGGACTGGGACCAAGAGTTCTTGACTTACCAGGAGTCAAGAGTGACTTGTCACAAGTCACTCTTCCTTTCTGAGACTGTAAGCTCCCTTCTAGCTGTGAGTCCTGTTTATTTTTTATTATTTATTTATTTATTTATTTATTTATTTATTTATTTACTTACTTACTTACTTACTTACTTACTTACTTACTTACTTATTTATTTATTGAGACGCGATCTTGCTACTTTTGCCTGTGGAACTGCAGGCTCACGTTGCACAGGGTACCACAGACTCAAGCAATCCCCAGCCTCTGCTTCCCAGGTAGCTGGGATTACAGGTGCACACCACCATGCCCAGCTATTTTTTTTGGAGCTAGGTCTCGCTACATGCCCCCAGTGGGACTCAAACTGTGATCCCTGCCCCCAGCTGTGGCTTCCTAGGCTGCCACTTACAGGCATGCTCCTGGGTGACTCCATCCAGGGTCTCCACAGCACAGATCTGGACTTTCTGAATTTCAGATGATGGTTTTCTGCTGCACTGAGAGTGTCAGGTTCCAGGGGTTTGGGCCTCACTTGGGACTTTGTGAAGGAAGGAAAAGAAGGTTTGGAGTATGTGTCACTCATATTCTTTCACAGCTAGCCACTCCAGGCCTCACTGGAGGGATGGGGGAAGAGAGCTATCAGATCACAGTATAAATTGGCGGGCTGGATTTTGGTCTGCATGGGGCTTCCAGAGGACAGTACAGCCTTGCCAGGGTTAGGGAAGGAATCTGTGTATTGTGAAGGTCAAGGAGGCAATGGAGGAAGGAAAAGGAGCAGTTGCTTAATGGCTAGTCACCAGACCTTGTGGCTCTAACCCCAATGTGTATATGTATCATCCCAATTCTGGTGGAGAAACATAGTAGGGGGTGTCCAGTGAGCCTACCTGAAAAGTGCCTAGGGAGTAACAGGGTCTTAATAAAGTCCTATTGTTCCTCTTCTGTCACCAAGATGAGGCCTGCCATGGTCCCTCCTTCAGGGGAAGGGTGACTCTATCCTAAACAGCAGAGCAGAGGTAGCAAGTAGGGTTGGGTTGGGAGCACAGATGATCTGCCACCTACCAACTGTTACCTGGGCAAGCTACCTAACTCTTCCAAAACACAGGGGTGATGATGGTGGAGTTGGTAAGAGATTCCATCAGAAGCTTAGAGCATGTCTGTGGCACTGTCCTAGTCTAGACACAGGTAAACTACAACAGTGAGAAGTAGTTATTAATAGTAAGCCCAGTATCAGCTGGGAGGCTAGTATAGAGAGGCTACAGGATGCTAGGTAACCAGCCATCCACTAAGCAGATTGTGAAAACTGGGGGAGCACTGTGGGTCCCATGCTAAATGCTCACACCCCAAGTAACTCCTCAGCTTCCAAGGGTCAAAAGTCTAGGTATTTAAAATACTTCTTCATTGTGGAGTGTACTTGGGAGTTGAGTCTGGGTGGCTCTGGAGGGTTGAACTCTTTGTGGCTCTGCAATCAGGATATGGGGCAAGAGGGGAGCCTGGGAGAGTGGCCAGAGGTTGAGGATAGAGCCCCATACTCCAGCTCTCACCCCAAATACTGCTGCAGGGAGGTCACAGTCACCTTAACTGGACAAGCACTGAGTCTCAGCAAATAGTACTGCTCCATGTCAACTTATACATGCCCCAAACCATGCCTCTGCACCGAACGGGGTTGCTAAAGACCTCACTGATTCCTACCCTGCCTTTGCTGAGTGACCTTAAAGGGGCTCCCAACCTCTCTGAGCTTTTTTTTTTTTTTTTTAACGTATGCAAGAACTGTAACCACTGGTCTTGCAAAGGGTGGGAACCTACGTCAGAATCTCCATATGTAGTTCTAGGACTCTTCAAGTAGACTAGGTGTCTGGAAAGGATAAGCAACGATATCCCACTCCAGTATGTGCCCAGTCCTGTAGGATATGAGCAAGACTGCCCTTCCCCCAAATCATACTTCAGATGCTGGGTGCCCAGGCCCATGCTAAGTGCTTTACATACATCACCTTGGCTCTTCCTCAGATAAACACTGTGGGGAGATACATCCCCATTTTTCAGATGAGCAAACCAAGGCAGGTTTGCTCAGTTCCTACACATCAGGGAGTTGTGGTGGGCATTCTAGGCAGCAACTAGATCATATGATCAGAGAGTGGGTGGAGGGGGGGTAGGGGCCAGGAAGAAAGGGAAGTGGAAAGGTGTGTACTGGGGACAAGGGGGTGGGAGATAGTGAGTAGAAGGTGAGGGGGCAGGAGTAGCCTGCCTGGCTTTTCCTCAGAAATGTTCTGGGTCCATTCTGGGTTTGTGTTCTGGGTGTGTGTGTGTGTGTGTGTGTGTGTGTGTGTGTGTAGAGTACAGTTAGGGCTGTACTCCCATTCTGATCTCACATCCCAAGTGAATGGATAGGTGACAGGCAGAAGGGCAGAGGCAGCAGGATGTCTTAGAAGGTGTCAGGAAAGCACTTAGCCCATGGCAGAGGGCCCTGCTTTTCACAGCTGGCACACCTTTCTACAGCCCTCATTTTGCCTATCAACACAGTGGTCATGGTTATGCGTGAGTGTGCTGCTGACTGGGTCAGTGCATCCTCTCTCCTGACTAGGGTGCCTATCGCCGCCACTTGGTGAGAAGAGGGCCTCAGCTCCGGCATGAAGCTCTATCCAGCAGCCTGGCACCTATCCTTGCCACCCAGGAGGCCCCCCAGCCTGCCAAAGGTCCTAGACCTCTCCGCTGTGGTGTCCCTGACCCACCTGATGGGTTGAATGGTCGAAACCGACAAAAGCGTTTTGTGTTGTCAGGTGGGCGCTGGGATAAGACGGACCTCACTTACAGGTAGGTGCCAGCATCCAGGGGAGCAGGGTCTAGACCTTTACCTATATGTCTGTGTGTGAGCCTGCCACCCCCACACCTCCTTCTTGAGACCCATGCAAGGACTAAATCTCCTTGGTTTACATACCTGTGTGACCACTAACCCTAGCTATCCATAGACCAACACCCCTGAACCCTGCTTAGACACACACAGACAACCCCCCCCACACACACACACACACCAGTGCCCTCTCTCAGCAAAGGGGCAGTGCCTCTGTCAACAGCTGAAGCATCGCAGAAACTGCCCATTGGTATGCTAGGTATCAGCTTTCAGGCACTAAGCAGCTGCTACAGGGACTTGTTAAAGGTGAAACTCTGGCACTCCATAGTAAAAAAGGCAGACACCATCCATCCTGCAAGGAGCTAGATGTCAGCCATATCCTTGTCAGATCAGTGGTGAACTCAGGTGGTCTGAGGCCCCTGGGAAATGATGCAGAAGTTGAGAATTATATACACTGCAGGTTAAGATTCAGTCTGGCAGAGGGGGTGCATGAACAGTGTGCACTGGAGCTAGGGTTCCTGGGGACTCAAAATGTCTTGAGTGAAGAACTGGAACTAAGAGTGGAGGTGGAGGAACCAAGATATCCCCACAATGAGTGCCACAATCAACTCAGGAAAGTGGGTCTCAGGACTTCTGATCCTGTGCTTTCTCCATTGAATGTCATCACCTGTGTACATAAACTTGCACAAAGGTAGATCCCTGCAGCAGAAGGACTAGTGCACTGTACTTGAGGGCCAGAGCCTGCATCCTGAGTACATGAACTGGTATTCAGAGACAACTCTTGACCCAGTAGCCATCGAGGACTAAATCTGTGCTTGCTTCGGCAGCACATATACTAAAATTGGAACGATACAGAGAAGATTAGCATGGCCCCTGTGCAAGGATGATATGCACATTTGTGAAGTGTTCCATATTTTTAGAAAAAGACAGAAACCAAATGGTTTCACTAATATATGGACAACCAAATGAAAGTACACAACAGGAGGGTGGGGAGCAGCTGGAGCGGTTGGGGAGGGGAGGTGGTGGGTGAACCCCAGTGATCAAAATGATGTAAAAAATATATATATATAAATAATTTTTTTAAAAAAGGACTAAATCTATCCTGAGCAAGTCCTGCTCCCTCTCCCTTGTACCCTTCCCTGTTCCAGGATCCTCCGATTCCCATGGCAGCTGGTACAGGAGCAGGTGCGGCAGACAGTGGCAGAGGCCCTACAGGTATGGAGTGAGGTCACACCACTCACCTTCACTGAGGTCCAGGAGGGCCATGCTGACATCATGATCGATTTTACAAGGTAAACCAGCTGCCTGAAATCCCTTTGGGAACATGCCCCACCTATCAACAGCCAATGATTCTCCCTCCATCCACCTGCAGGTACTGGCATGGAGACAATCTGCCGTTTGATGGGCCTGGGGGCATCCTGGCTCATGCCTTCTTCCCCAAGACCCATCGAGAGGGGGATGTCCACTTCGACTATGATGAGACCTGGACAATCGGAGATAACCAGGGTATGGAATGAGAACCCATTTTCCAGATGGGATAAATGAAGACTGTAGAGAATGGGAACTTACAAGGGTGCCTAAGCTGGGGTCAAAGTTGGGTGTCTTACCGTGGGAGGTTCAGGGATTGCTGAGCTACTCCCTTTTCCAGGCACAGACCTCCTGCAGGTGGCAGCCCATGAATTTGGTCATGTGCTTGGGCTGCAGCACACAACGGCAGCTAAGGCCCTTATGTCCCCTGTCTATACCTTCCGCTACCCGCTGAGCCTCAGTCCAGATGACCTCAGGGGCATCCAACATCTATATGGCAAGCCCCGGTCAGATCCCACATCCAGGCCCCCAGCCCTGGGCCCCCAGGAAGGGGTGGACACCAACGAGATTGCACTGGTGGAGGTAAGGCCAAAGAGACTGGGATGACAGAAGGTGGGGCAGTGCTTCCAGCGTCCTCATCTCCCTGACCTCTGTGGTTCCAATGTGGGTTCTTCCTGACCCTTCTCTCCCACCCCAGCCAGAAGCCCCGCCAGATGCCTGTGAGGTCTCCTTTGACGCGGTTTCTACCATCCGAGGTGAGCTCTTCTTCTTCAAAGCGGGCTTTGTGTGGCGACTGCGCAGGGGCCAGCTGCAGCCTGGCTACCCTGCACTGGCCTCTCGCCACTGGCAGGGATTGCCAAGTCCTGTGGACGCAGCCTTCGAGGATGCCCAGGGTCACATCTGGTTCTTCCAAGGTGAGTTGGGGGGTGGGGGTCACGACACCAGGAGACTTTCAGGAGCCAGGAACACTATGGCTAAGGGTAGGGACACACAGATGTGATGTGCAGGGGCAGGAATGGCCCAGTCATCCACAGGAAAGCAGGACTCACTCCTTGCAACACAATTGGGACTCTCCCACAGGTGGTGGGTGGTCTAGAGATGGCAGTATAACACTGCAACATTCAATCCTCAAAACCACCCTATGGAGCTTGTATAGATGAGACCTTTGGAAGTCAGAGACAGTAAAGTGCAAACAGCATGGGTTGCCCAGATCTGGCTACCTGAGAGCCTGTGCTAGTCACTTTCAACTGGCAGAGACAAGAAGGTGGAGCATTCCAGGTAGCAGGGACTTCATGTGCAGGCCCAGATGGTACCTGCTGCAGCAGCAGCAGGGCCCAGAGGGTAGTCAGCAGGCATTTATTATGGGCAGACAAATGCCAGGTGACAGAGTGGGGATCCAGATGGCTTCTCTGCTGCTTAAAATAATCCTTTCCACACAATAACTCCCAAAGCACACACCACCCTGGCTAATCCTCGTTGACTCCAACTTCCCTCTGGGGTATGACACCTAATGGGTATTATTGCCCAATTTTCACAGATGAGGAAACAAAGACTGGGAAAACTGATGGTGGCGGTGTGGCCAGGTGGATCTATGGTGACCAAGTATAGCAGTCAGGCAGCTCCATAGCAGCCTCCCCTCTCCACAGGTGCTCAGTACTGGGTGTATGATGGTGAGAAGCCAGTCCTAGGACCTGCACCCCTCTCTGAGTTGGGCCTGCTGGGGTCCCAGGTCCATGCTGCCTTGGTCTGGGGTCCTGAGAAGAACAAGATCTACTTCTTCCGAGGTGGAGACTACTGGCGCTTTCACCCCAGCACCCGCCGAGTGGACAGCCCTGTGCCTCGCCGGGCCACCGACTGGCGAGGGGTGCCCTCTGAGATCGATGCCGCCTTCCAAGATGCTAACGGTGCTTGGGGGTGGGAGTGATGCTGCTGTATCTCTGGCCTGGTGATTGCTGGGTACCCTCACACTCTACTTAGGAGGTCCAGCTCTTTTCATCACAAGTCCTTTGTCCAATACCCTCCTCCCCCCCTCCCCGCCCCCACTCCTTGGCCATACCTGGTAAAATAATAACCACTGCACACTGAGAGCTGACAATGCTTCAGGCACAGGGCTAAGGTCCTTAACTGTCTCATACAGCTTTTAGAAGAGCTCTGATACAGCACTCAGCTTCCTGAGGAGCAACAAATGGAGGTCATGTGATGAGGTCTCTAACTGGGTCCACCCAAGTAGACAAATAGTAGGGAGCCAGGACTCCCACTCAGGTAGTCCCTGTTCCTAAACACCGAGCCACCTGGCCTCTTTTAAGTACTAGAGTGGTGACTTGAAGTTGGACACTTTCTCCCCAGAGGGGCTGCCTTTGCTTTGTACTGTCCACTTTGGGACCTGGGGTAGAGCTGTTCTTTAGTCACCTAATGCAGGGAGGCTCCAGGTCACCTGCCTTGCCTCAGGATGTCCATTGGTTACCTGGTTAGGGTGTGTGAAATAGAGTGACATGGAGGAGTGAGGGGAGTGGGACTTCCCCTCCTAAGAGGTATGAGTTGAGCTCTTGGGCTGCTGGCATCTGTAAGGTTTAAGAGCCCAGATCAGACCCTGTGGCAGGCAAAAGGGCACCAAGGGAAGGAAGATTCTTGTCAGGCTGCCCTGGGGGCCAACATGTTTCAGTCAACTCAGAATGGCTAAGGACTACCCACCTGAATTCCCCTGTGTTTGTCCCTGGACACAACCTGGTGTGGGCCTGTGTTCATGTGCCTGACCTTGACCATCCTCTCTCCTTAGGTTATGCCTACTTCCTTCGTGGCCGTCTCTACTGGAAGTTTGATCCTGTGAAGGTAAAGGCCCTGGAGGGCTTCCCCCGCCTCGTGGGCCCTGACTTCTTCGACTGTACTGAACCTGCCAACACTTTTCGCTAACCACAGATTGGATACCCTCAGGGCCCTGACCTGGACATTGCCAGACCGCTCACATCAATTAGCTACTTGTGGCCAACTTGATGGCTATAGACACCAGGCACAGGATGACCTGTGTCTCCTCAGAGGATTAGGGATGGGTGCTTCCACCATAACTGCAGAGAGGACCATGCAGGTCATGGTCACCTGACAGCCACTGTCTTAGACTGGGAAAAGAGGCTTTGGCATGAAGGATGAGGGTGGTTTTGGGCCGCCAGCCTGTGTAGGTCATGGTCAAACCCAGCTGTCTTTGGTCTTCATTACTGTCCCTTAGCAGGGCTGGGGTAACTGAAATCCTCGCTCTATTCCTGCCAGGAGGTTTCTGCAGTAGGCTAGTTGTGGGGTCCTGATTTTACATGGCCTTCTGCCATTTCCTGAGAAGTCAGCTGAGTAGATGATTGGAACTGGCTTTCAGTGATCCCTGGTGATTCTAAAAATCTGTTCCCAAGGGTCCAGACCAAAATATCCAAAGTCAACTGGGGAAGGGAATGATTCCTCTTGAAAACCTTGGGCCCTGGAGGCCCCCCAAATACCTCAATCTTATCATGGGCCTTTCTTGTCTTCATCCAGCACTGGGTCCCTCCAAAGCCATGTAAATTTGTATAAAGTTTGTACAAAGCCTTTTTTTTTTTTAAACTGAGAATTTTCATTAAACACGATCATTTTCTACTTGCTCGCGTGGGTTCTCTCTCTGACTGCAAGTCAGGGGTGGGAGAAAGGTTTGGGTCAGGAAGGTGGGAAGGCTGGCTTGGGATCTACTCTGCCCTGAAGTTGAAAGTTTACCACCCAAACCCCCAGGCCTCTAGTCGTGGGGGCTGGGCACAGGGCTTAGTGCTCCATCTGTTCCATTCTTCTGTTTCATCTCATTGGACACCTGCAGATCTTCATCAATGGTTCCCTGCTTCCCCACTTGCCCCAGATCATCCTCCACTAAGTGGTGGTCATTTTATGATTGTGCCATGGCCTAGCCCCTTTCCTAAAATACTTTCCCCCAATACTGTCAGGATACAGAACAAAACTCAGAATTACCGAGGCACATACATCCTAACTGAATCATATGAAAGCATGGGCCATTTTGACCCACCCCATTGTTTCACCCCACTGGTGAAACAATGTATCACTGCTTTGATACTTTTCACTAGTGTCAGTCCCTACTCCCAGTTGTCAGTAAGCAGGCTGGGCTGTCTAATTTCACTCAACACAGGATGTAGGCACAGAGCAGAGTTAGGGACCTAATGGGAAAGGGTCTTTTCCAACACTCATCTGACGCATCAGTCAAACTAAAATCGCCCAGACCCTAAAAGCCTTGACAGTCCCGGAAGAGCCTTTGCCCACCCCAACACGCAGAATGGGTATCGTCTTCTCACAGCCGCAGGAAGAGATGTGAGGCCAGAACTGAAGTATGTGTTCTTAGGAGATCTTTTTAGGTTCGCTGCGGTTTTTCGGGTGTGGAAACTGAGGCACGGATGGCTCTGGCCTCCTTCCTGTCTTCAGACCTATGTTCCTCTTCCACTGAACTGAATTCGGTCTCAACTTTGAGAACGGAAAGGACACCTCCTGATTCGGGGTCTCGGTTGCTATTTCTGTGCGTGAGAAGTTTTCCACAGTACCTTGGGAGACGGCCCTAAAGGAGCAGAAATGGAGTCGCGGCTCCTTTAAGGGGCGCTTGGTGGCGCGCCCTAGCCTTTTGTTGGGCGACGGCGGCGCGCGCGTCAGCGTCAACGCCCGCGCAAGCGCACTGAAGACGGCCTGGTCGTCGTCTGCGGCTGCAGCTAGGCGGCCCGCTGGTGGCGCGAGCACCAGGTCTGGCTCGCTTTTGCCTCCTGGCCCCGGCTCCCCTAGGCTCCACGCGCCCCGGCCCTGCCTAAGTCGTCCCACGCTCTCTTTGCCGGGCCCCGGCCACCTGCCTCCACCGCCGCAATGATGATGATGGCGTTGAGCAAGACCTTCGGGCAGAAACCCGTCAAGTTCCAGCTAGAGGACGATGGCGAGTTCTACATGATCGGCTCTGAGGTAGCCCGCGGCGCGTCCTCGCCTTTCCCGGCCCCGTCCCCACGGGAGCCTCGGGGCGGGTGCGCGCCGGTAAAGCGCGTCTCCATTCATCGAAACGGGAGCGCGCGTATGGCGCTGCCGGGCAGGGCCTTGTGGGGGCGTGGCTGGGAAGCCCCGCCCTGCGCACGTCCCTCTTCTGTTTATTTCCCTATTTTTCCAAGACCGAGGTTACAGTTGCACCCTGTCTGTAGCCAGGGCATTTATGTGTGTGTGTGTGTGTATGTATGTATGTATGTATGTATGTATGTATGTACTGAATTTTCAGGGAGAGACGCTAAAGATTTTTAATCCATAATTAGAAGTGGCAACACTGTTGAATCAGTGATGACTGACCTTAATTAACAAGTGGTTCTACAAGGAAGTTTGTAGGAAGTCAGTTACAAAATGCCATGGTTACCTCTCCTTATAGAGCAGCTTTCAGTATCATACACCAGCATTTCACTCCTATTTATACAGTTTTGTGTCTTATTTTGTTCATGGTTGAATGTACTGTGAGTGAATTAAATCCCATGATGGTCACTGGGGTACACCCTGTATTTCCTGGCTTACCTTACTTGTATCAAGTTATAAGACCACTGTCAGCATCAGAGCTTTGCTGTTTTTGTTTTCACCAGTTTATAAAGCAGAAAGGGCAGGTGCAGTCAATTTTTCATGTTACGACATAAATGTTTCTTCAGAGATAGCTGTGCTGGAGAAATAGAACCATTGACTGTCCATCTGCCTTAGCTCAGATTGAGCCTCATTAGTCAGTTGAATACAAAAGGCAGTTGAGTTTCAGTATATGATTTTGGGTAGCTTCTTTAAGTTTTACCTGACCTAATGGATAGGTTAAATAGTCGGTTTGGTTTTGATGCTGAGCAATTGGTACTTTCGAAAAGCAAACTCATTTATTAGGTATAGCAAATTGAGAGGAAGCACACCCAGATGGGAGGAATGTCAAGAGGCTTGGTTCCAGTCCTGCACTGTCCCATGTCACTTTTCTTTTGCATATTATGAGATGTTTAGACTGCACAGTCTCTAAGCACATCCATTTTAGTTTTTAGGAAGCCCTGTTGAGTGTGAACAGTTATCCTGAAACCCAGTCTATAGTGACAGAGATGGGAGAGGGGAGAGGTGGTTTGCTGGTCCAGACTGGTTAAGAATTGCCAGGTCTTTGGAGATCTGGGAAGAGTTCACAATCGAATGTTGGTACCCACTTGTTCCTGTGACTGCATTGAGTAGATGGCCCCTTCTTGGAAAACAGGAATGGTATTGTGAGGGAGACTGGCTCTAGCAACCCACCTAGCACCTTTGTGCCATATGGGGGGAGAAGGGCAAGGTATGAGGGAGGTGGCATCTGCAGGCAGCTGTATTCACCAAGCCAAGTCTCAGAATTGAGCAAAGGATAAGAGATCCTCTTTATTTTACATTTGGAAAAACAGATCTAGAGATGGCAAAGTCTGATTCAGGGGAAAACCAAGGAAGGTGAGCCCTGGTCTCCCAAGATTTGAAGGGGCCCAGGGAAGTGTCTCGGAGTCCTGGAGTCCTCGTCTGATGAGGTAATAATAGGGAGGTAATATTGCAATGTCTTCTCAAAAGTCTAATGGAAACTACTCTAGGGTGTTAATGACTGTCACGAGAGCCAAATAATGCTGAGGTCTGTGCTTTCTGTGTGGTGCATGAGTGACTTGCTGTGGCCACTTTTCTCTTACGTTGGTCAGCAGCTTGGATTATCCATCATAAGTCTTGGGTGCATGAAAAATGGAGTGACCTGTTTCATTTAACAAATACACTGTGTTGGATAGGTAAATGGGAAAAGTAGTAGAAGTTATCCTTTGTGGACTGAAGTTCAGAGTTGCTGAGTATGGATAAAGAGATCCAGAAAAGGGATCCTGGTCACAGGTAGAACCAGACTGTGGAGACCATTCTACTGATTGTCCCCCAGAATGTGACTCCATATGTGACCATCTCTGAAAGGTCAGTGAGACGGTGGGGTTTCTTTATAAAAACCTTAGCGCTGTACTTCTTTTCATTAAGGGAATTGTACTTTCAGCATTTGGTACAACCTAAAGCTATTTTTTTGACCAGTAATGAATTATGTAGCAATCTGCTGATTGCTGATAAGTACTTTTTAAACTCTTTGGAAAATTCCTTTGGTATTCCTGGTTGAGGTTTTGTTACTAAACAAAGCAGCAGGGGCCATGGGGGGAAGTACCCTGCATCTGTCTAAAATTAAAAGACCTTTTTGGGGTTTATTACCTCGTAAAAATATCAAAGTTTTGTTCTTAAGATAAAAGAAAGTCAAAGAGGCCTTAAATTTCTGGAAAGTGCCGGAGATCCTGAGTCCAGGGTCAATCCCCATGAGCTTCTCAGTGAACTCCTAGGAGCTTGCTTCATGTGTGCCTAGTCAGGCCTTGTGGAACCTTGGTCTTATCGTCAGGATACAGATGTTATTACCCATGTCTACGGGGACACATGTGGGCCAGATGTGCACTGTTGTTGAACCCTTGATGTCAGCAGAATGTGCTTTTATGGAGACCCATTTGTTACTTGATCCACTGGAACCTTTATACCAGGACCCTCCCCTTCCACTTAGAGACATACCCTCATAATGAGCCTTCTTGCTTTACTCTTAGGTGGGAAACTACCTCCGTATGTTCCGAGGTTCTCTGTACAAGAGATACCCCTCACTCTGGAGGCGACTAGCCACTGTGGAGGAGAGGAAGAAAATAGTTGCATCGTCACATGGTAAAAAAACAAAACCTAACACTAAGGGTGCGTCTTCACGAGGGTTTGTAAACCTGTTTCAAAACCACTCGCTTATGTCATGAAGATAAAACGTTTTCACTCCAGAGTGTCTTCAGCAGCCCTGACCGTAGCGTGTCAAGGAAGAGCAGAGGGATGTGGCTCAAGCAGCCATTGGTGGTCCTTTGTCAATGGGGCCAAGGGCCAGGGGGCGGGTCAGGGACAGTAGAGGGTGCTGTGAAGACATGGTGGTCTCAAAACGTTTTAGGAATGCTGTGATGCTCTGCCATCTGCCGTGGGCGTGTTGCCATAGTCACCCTCCATGCAGCCCTAGTGGCGGGTGGTGGCCCCAGCTCCCACTCTTCTCTGGGGCTTTCACTGCTTGCTTCCCATAGCATATTCATCCCATAGCACTTCATTCTGGCTGCCAGTGTGCTAGAGTTCATGTGCATGTCCCCACTCCTTGTGCCTGAGGTGTGCCTGGGGCTTGCTCAGTGAGCTGCCCAACATTAGAGACACTAGTGTGCTTCTACTGTGGCAGCTCTATGTAGGGCAAGAGAATGCTTTTCACACTCTGAGAGTTCTCTTGGCAGAGTCTTAGCGAATACTTGGGTTTGAATGCAGTATAACATTTGGCAGCAGCAAAACTACTTCCCACTTACCGGTGGCGCCTTGTAGAGAGCTGCCCCAGGCCTGGGCGAAGACCCATCTTGAAGCACTGTTTCTCTGTGTGTTTGTGTGTGTGTGTGTGTGTTTGTGTGTGCACGCACACACGTGCATGTACGTGCACATTTGTGTGCTTTCTGCAGCCCTTCCTGTTTGATTGTGTCATTAGGTGTTGCTCTGGTCTTTTCATTCTGGGAAAAGTAGTGGTTCTTTTAATGCAGGAGCTGGAGCTTTTTATCTGCTGCTATAACAGTTTAACTCACTTGCTAAAAAAGTCTTGTCTTTATCCTTCCTCTGCCTCCCCAGTGGCGCAGCAGTGAGTTCCCAGTTTTGCTTTCCTCTCTGCAAGCCTCAAATGAAAGCTGGGGTGACTCCTTATGCTTTGTAGAAACCTTCCTCATAACCGATTTATTTCTCTAGGAGAAGCCAGGCTGGATGTGCAGACAGGTAGCAGCTCTTTACCAAGGTTCCCTGGAAAAGCTATGGGTTGAGTTGCCTCAAATCTGTCTTGCTTGTGTCGACTGGCTCAGGGCCAGGAATTCAAGTGCAGTCTGCAGCAGCTCTTTCCAATTCTCTGAGCTCTTGTTTTAAAAGAAAGTATTTCTCATCTTTCATTCCATCCCTTCACTGCTTCGTGTCATGGATTGTAGTGGTGTGAGACCTCTTCCCACTGGTGGTATTACTTTGGAGCCTTCCTTGTCGCCTGAAAAGCCCGGTGGGTTGTGCTGCTCCCTGGGACAGATTAGTCCAAGTCAGTCCTAAGCAAGTGTTTACCCAGTAGGACCTCTAAATCAAGTGCTCAGCCCAGATTGCCTTTTGGAAGAGGCCAACATTCAGCAGTAGTAGGTTGATACCTGCTTTTTCCACCTCCTGCATGTGAGGACCTAGATGTGCGCACCTGTCGGCTGCTGCTGTTCACTGCCCCACCAGCAGGGTGACGACAGCAGCATCTCTGGTTACAGATCATGGATACACAACCCTGGCTACCAGTGTCACTCTGTTAAAAGCATCAGAGGTGGAAGAGATTCTGGATGGCAATGATGAGAAGTACAAAGCTGTGTCCATCAGCACGGAGCCCCCCACCTATCTCAGGTAATGCCCTTCTGGCCAGGGCATGCTTTAGTATTTTTCTCATACTCCAGAACTGGCTAGGGTTAAATTGAACGGAAATATTTTTTTCTACACTTTACCGACTATACTAACAAATTATCCAGGTATCTGAGTTTCTTCTGGTTCTTTGGAAAACCTTAGAAATATAAGCTCAGTCTTTGATTTTGGAGAATCATTAGAGATGCTTTGAAAGTGGGATTCCTCTCTCAGAAAATATAGTGACCTATATAAATTCACAGAAGTAACAAAAATAGTTAGAGTTGTAAACTTCTCAGAGAATATTTAAAGTAATGACCAAGTAAATATTTGGGAAGTTGCTAGTGTTGTATAGTGTTTATTCAGATACATAAAAAAGCTGAATACCCCAATAAATGGGCTAACGGTGGTCTACACTAGAAGGATAAAGAATACACGAACATAAGAAGCAATGTGTAATTTTAAAAAATCCAAAGTAGAACAATAAATACCTAGTGACAGAAAGCATCGAGAGGTGTACTAGAGCAGGCAGCCTCACATGTGCTGTGGCTGCAAGGGGCTGGCCTTTGGTAAAGCATCATGTATCATTTTGTTGTTGTTCTCTGACTCATTAATTTTACCCCAGGGGATTTATCCAGAAAAAATATTTTAAAAGACCTAGAACAAAAAACCTATTCTTGTATAGAGCTGTTCTTGGTAGCATTGTGAATAATAATGGAAACTATGGAACTACCTGAGCTCCCAACCTTAGGGACAGACTGAGTGAGTAAAGATGTAACCACTGCATGGGATAAGATGTAACTTATTTGTAAGAATTAAGCACACTGAAGTAACTAAACATGGTTCAGATGTATGAGATGTGCAGAATACCTGCTTTATGCTTTTAGCTCTAGAGAAAACATGTGCACAAAACCTTAGGGTACTAAAGGGGGAAAAAAGGCTTATTATTCAGGATGATGTGGTTTTGGAAAATGATTTCTTCAAGATTTTCTTTCAAATTTGTTTTTAGATTATTTTTTGTGATCTCCCTCCCTACCTCCCCAAGATGGCATGCATCCAACCTGGCCAGTTGAACGTGTGTGCTGCAGATTCTTTGTTGTACACCCCCCCCCCCCATGGCTAGATTTTCCCAGGGAAGTGGCAGAAGGAAATTATGTACATATGGATGGAACTTTCAAGTCTGCACATGTCAGCAGGAACTTTTTATGAAGTGGTAAACACTTGATGATAGTGTCATATGAGAAACAGCTGAAGGAGTAGAAGCCTGTTACTGTGGCTGTCAGAACTATGGGGGTGGAGGACAAGTTCAAAGGAAGCCACTTTGACCAGCTCCTTCAGGAATCTAACTGCCCAGCCAGGCTCAAAGAAGAACTGATCCCTCGTCTCCCCATCACTGGACAAGTTGCGCAAAGGCAGTCCTCCTTGTAGTGGATGGAAGGTTGAAGTGGCTTAACTTGTCAGATTCTGTATATGACTGTGTCTTCACACTCATGGTGTCTGTGACATGACTTGTGTGTTTCATATGAGATGGCTACCAGACAGCAGGATCTGACAGAGCAGCCTAGATCTGGAAATGGAAGAGGCTTGAACTTTTGGGATAAGGGTTGATTTCAGTGCACACTTTAGGAGAATAACCCATCAGAAGGGAGTTAGTGGTCCAGACCAGAGGTTCCTGGATTCAGAACCAGTTACTTGGGTATTGCCCATGGAAATTGTGAAAAATCCATGTTCCTGGGTCCTTCCCAGAAAGGTGTGTCATCTGATGTAGATGGGGCTCAGGAATTTTGCTCTGAGTGAATCTTCAGCTAGAGTTAGGAACCAGCAGCTTAGAAAAGCTTTATCGGGGACCAGGGTCTTGCTGCTCCAGCAAGTTCTATGTCCCCTGTTGTTCCTGGTTTACATAAAGTGGACGTTGGTCATAAAACATCTGCCTTCCCATTTACTGTGGAAAGGAGGACAACCAGCTATGCTCCTAACCCTCCTTAGAGGGTACTAAGAGACATCAGGTGGCATCACCATATTTTCTGAGCAAAGTTATTAAAGGAGACTTGGTATAGGTTTGGGTTATAAAGGTGAATACTGCATAGCTTTAGTATGGAGGCTGCCCACAGCTGATAAGGGATACAGAGAACATAGTGAAACTGAAACATTCTCATTTGTCAGACCCACTGTTAGAGCAACTTTTGGTATTTTTAACTCAGTGTAAAGCAGCTTTGGGTATTTTCTTAGTGGTGAAAGTACTCTGTAATTGAGAGCGAACAGTGAATCCTTTATGTGATGTTGGTTACTTAAGTTACTTGGAGTATCATTTTCTAGAAACTTTTTTTCTCTCTAAAAGTTTTTACTAATGTATCTTATCTCTACTGGTTTGGAAGCCTGGAGGCCAAAGTATTGCTTAGTAGGTCTCAGATTAGCCCATACATGACCTGATTATGTCTCCTCCTGTTCCATACCCCTGGAAATTCTCAACCTCCTGTCAAGTGGTCTGCTTCCTAGAGAGGATGCTAGGTTGATGTCTCTGTCCAATGTCTTCAGTACAGCTGATCCCACAATTTACCTTGCCTCCTTTTGGTGTCACCTGTGGTCTTTCTGAAATGCCACCTCCTGTCATCTATCCCTTTCACTGAACCCCACCCCAATATTTAAAGCTTCTCCTTATGCCCCTTCCTTACAGAAAGGACAGTGCTTCCCTGGAGCCATATCTGTCATTTACTATCTTATCTTATTGCTCATACACTGGACTGCAGGCTGCTCTGAGGTCCCTCTGCTCTCTTTCCCTATCTCAAGTGCCTCTTGGAAATAGATCTCTGTAGAGTCTAGGGTGCAGTGAGTCCCCAAAGGTGCAGGAACCCAACAGGGACATGAACATCCAGTGACCGTGACTTGATGCCCATTGGACTCCTAGACTTAATTGGGGGTGGGGTTTCCCATGTCTCACCAGGGAACAGAAAGCCAAAAGGAACAGTCAGTGGGTGCCTACCCTACCCAACAGTTCCCACCATCTGGATGCTGTGCCTTGCTCCACGACCATCAATAGGAACCGCATGGGCCGAGACAAGAAGAGGACCTTCCCTCTCTGGTGAGAATGCTTCATCCTCTCCCCTGATTCTACCTCAGCACTCCCAACAGTTTCACTTTCTACCCAGAAAAATGTTCTACTTTGAGCTTTTGTTCCCCCAAATGTGCCTTTCCCATGAAACTTTTCCCTTGGTGTCCACTTGCTCCAACACTGCCACCCCTATCCCCCCACCCCCACCCCAGCACCCACCACACTTTAGTTTCACTGCTCTCTCCTCCTTTCCCTGGCACCTATGGTGCAGTCCTCGGAACTTCTCTCTGTTTCTTTCAGATGTTATCTACATGATTCCTGCTGTTAACAGTGGCTAAGATCACCAGTAACTAGGTGGTTTAAAACAACACATTTATCCTCATAAATTCTTGGGACCAGGCATTTCCTTGGGCCAAAAGCAAGGTGTTGGTGGGCCACACTCCTGGTAGTTCTGTAGTTATTCCTTCCCTGCCTCTTAAAACTTCTGATGGCTGCCAGCATCCTTTGCTCATGACCACATCACTCTAGTCTCTACCTCTGAGGTCACATTGTCTTCTCCTTTGTCTGTGAAATCTCTTTGAATCTTGTAAGAACATTCTTTTAAGACCCACTGGATAATCTCTCAAAATCCTTAACTCTGTGTAGTCCCCTTTTTGAGCATCAAAATGAAAGCATCACAGGTTCCAGGGTATATAGAATGTAGATGTCCTGGGGCGGGGGCGGGGGGGGGTAAGGGGAGCGGGAGGGATAGTTTTCAAGCTCTCATCTTACTTATATCTGTAACCTAGCCTTCCTAACAAACGGCATTCTCAGGATCTGGAGCATTTGTATTGGCATGTGGTATGATTTCTTCTCTTTTTTGTGTGTCATCAGTTTCCCGAACTCATTGAGAGCAATTCTCAATTCTCAATCTCTCTGTATTCTCTGCAAATGCCCTCTGTCACCCCTGTTTTTCAACATGCTCCTCTTTCATCCCACTCTTCATTTCCACACCCTGGTCTTTTCCTTCTTGGTCTTCTAAAACTGTGCATGTGACCTTGCTCAGAGTCCTCCTGAGACTCTCAGGATGGAGGCAGATTCCTAAGAACTGTCAGCTTAGTAGCTTCCCATTGTCCCCCAGTCTACCCCCCATCATCGGATCAGCCTTCAGTGCACTGGCTGCTCCCTTGGTAGCTCCTGATTCTTCTACCCCTTCACCTTTGCTCAAGTATTTCTCTCCTGGAAATACTTTTCCTTGCCTACAGCTTTCTGGGAAAGTCCTGCCTCCTTTGAGGCCTAAATCTCTCTCCTTCAGAGGTTTGCAGTGACCGGTGGTGTAGAGAGGGAGAACTCAGGTGTGGGTACCCGTGGTGCCCCTTGCTGAATTTGCTGCCACTTCACTTCCAGCTTTGATGACCATGACCCAGCTGTGATCCACGAGAATGCATCTCAGCCTGAGGTGCTGGTGCCTATCCGGTTGGACATGGAAATTGATGGGCAGAAGCTACGGGACGCCTTTACCTGGAACATGAATGGTACGTGGGCCAACAGCTTCTGGATCCTGGGCTCTGAACATGGCATTCAGAGTATTGTGACATAGATTTGGAAGATGTTCAGTCAGTCTGGATTTAAATCTGCTTTTGCCACTGTTAGCTGTGGGTTAGGCACAAAAGCCGTGGTTTTCTTCCTTTTGGTGAGTATGGGTGGCTCAGAGCCCTGGAATGCAGGCTGCCACAGAACTTGATGATGATCTTGATATATTGACTGCCTGGCTCCATGTACCTACCCTGCAGCCTTGTCTTCCTCCATGCTGTTCTTGGATAGTACTATACCTGCAACATCTGCTGGCCTCTTGACTGGGAGGCCTTCCCTTGCCCTCTCCATTCTTCTCTTCTAAACTTCCTCTTTTGAGTCTGTTTGCAAATGTAGAAGGAAACAATAGGAGCATTTGGAGTTCTTAGCCCATTTGGGAAGAATTACATTTGTTCATTATTTCTGTATTTTTTTCAGAGTTTTCACACTATTGTTTATATTCAGACCAAAAAAAAAAAAAAAATCCCAGCAAACATCATTTTAAAATAAATATTCAGAATCAGCAGAATCTTACTGCCCTAATGATTGTTTTCATTTAGCATTTTCCCTTCTATTAACTTCAATATGTGTGTGTGGGGGGGTGCACACACACATACTCAGAGTTGTAATTATAGTGCAACTATAATTTTGTTTTTCTTCCTGGTTACTTTGGTCATTTTATTAATTGGTACAGAATTTTCTGTTCAGTTGAAATACTTTAGTTTGCTAAATGCAGATAACTTTTTGTTTATGATATTTTTCCCCCAGAAGGGATTTCCTCAGGAAGAAACACTCATGATTATTGATACCTGATTGCCTGGTACTTTCTTGGAAGAATTACGCTTTCTATGGCCATCTCCAGGCATTCGGTGTGCCTGAATCTGAAAGTCTTTAGTCAGCCCTGGGGACAGAAGTGAGGGCCAGAGGGCTTGTCCTCTAGGACCCAGAGATCAACTGGTAAGAGAGCATGTTAGCAAGGAGATGACATGGCTTTCGGGAGGCATAGGAGCAGGGTAGGTGAGGGAAGGTGTTAGTATGAGTAGACAGGGTCAGGTATGTTGGCCCAGTGCTACCCTGGCCCAGGGACAGAACAACTCACTGGTGCCAAGCTACTGTTAACGCTGTATATCACCTATCCCTTAGACTGGTCCCTGCTTGTCTCAACCTGCCTTCCTCAGAGTTATGTTCTCTCATCCTGTTCCCTTTCCATTTCAATTCCTTGAGGTCAGGAACTTGCTTTTTATTGCTGTTTTTTATACTTCTTAGCATGAAAGCTGGCCAGTGTTGGAACTTCATGGTTTAACTGAATCGATACATGTATTATCTTGTTACTTGTTTTTGTACAACACCTAGAAAGCTCCTACTATTTATTTGTCTCTACCCTGTTCCAGGAGGGATGAAAAGATTTACATAAGGACAGCTGGTACAAAAGAATAAAGCAAATGCAAAAGGGGTGTTAGGAAAATTGGATAAAGGGGGCAGTAAAACTAGGAGATGTAGAATGAGCCAATGCTGTTTATAATCACAGTTAAGTGGATATGCATTGCTAGATGAGCATGATTCTTACCTCAAGGGTTTGTACTGTTACATTCAGTGGTATGTGATAGGATTCCTGTAAGAAAAAGACTGGAGAAACTCAAAGCAGTCTTCATTACAACTGTGCCCTCTTCATGAGGGCCACAGGAACAGATTCTCTCAGATTTAAGTATTATTTGTAATTCTGCCTCTTCTAGTCATGGGCTGCTGCTAAACCTGGTCATCATCTGCCTCACCAGTCAGCCTCCTGGGGCCATGGTACAATGCTTCAAAAAGGTTGAGCTGCTGCATACAGGCCCATGGAGGCACCACCTTCACCCCAAAGAGGGATGAGAAAATCCCAGGATGGGGCCACAAGCTGCCTCAGAAAAGGTACATAGTGTGCTCCTGCACAGAGAAGGGATAATCAGGGCTCTGCGGATCTATGCTGCAGGACATGGCTATAGATAGGGAGCAGATTTTAGAGATTAGTATCCACATGCTTGCTTTTTCCACTTATGAAAAACCCAATGACAAATTCAGGAAACTGAGCTAACTACAACAGGATAACCTGTAAGATATCCATGCCAAGACACATCCTATTGAACTTAAAACTAAACCTAAATAAAAAATCTTTGAGAGCAGTCAAAGAAAAAAACATCCGACCTACAGGGAAAGACTTAGATTGATAGCTAATTTGTCATCAGAAATCATGGAACCAGAGGAAATGGCAGTGTTTTTCAAGCACTGAAGGCAAGAATGGTCAATCCAGAATCATGTAAAAATAATCCTTCAGAAATGAAGGGGATGATCTTCTCAAGATGAAAAAAAATTTCTTGTGAACCTAACCTAAAATAATGACTTATAGAAGGGAAATAATAAAAGAAGAAACTTTGGAAGATCAGAAAGGAAAAAAAAAATGATGAACCAAAAAAATCTTAATAAGTTTTCCTTTATGGGAAGCTGAGACTGGGGATCGTTTGAGTCTGTGGTACCCCAGGCAACAACAGCCTGTGGTTCCTTCCACGGGCAAAAATAGTGAGACCTAGTCTCAAAAAAAAAAAAAAGTTTTCCTTTAGTTTTCTAAATTATGTTCAGTAGTTGAATCAAATTTTGTAATTCTCTCTAATGTAGTTCTAAATCAATGTAAAAGAAATACTTAAGACAGTATTATAAATGGAGGATGATAAAGGGACATATATAAATTTTTCATACTCAACTGAATTAGTAAAATGAAGCCAAACATATATGATAAAATGCGTAAACGACCATTTCAGAATGCTGAGCAGAGAAATATACTAAAGAATAATTTGGATAAATCAAGTGGAATCCTGAAAAATGTTCAGGTAACCCACAGGAAGCCAGAAACAAGAAAACAGAAAACAAAAATAAAATGGAGACTTGAGCCACAGTATGTCAGTAATTGCCAGCTGAAAAATAGATCGGCAGAGTAGATTCTTAAGTCTAATGACAGTAATCTATAAAAACTTCACATATAGTGACATGGGTAGGTCGAAAGTAAAAAGGTAGAAAAAGATTTATCTTGTGTACATTAGCCAAGGGAAGCAAGAGTGATGATAGTAGTATCAGATAAAGCAGATTTAAGAGAAAAAAAATTAGGGGGGGGGCAGGGGAGAGGGGATTTAAGTAACAATGGTAGTCCACCAAGAAGACTTAGTAGTCTAATATGTGTATGCATTAAAAAACAGCTGGAAATGTAAAGCAAAAACTATATTATATTAAACTATAAAGACTAGATAAGCTGGGTGTGGTGGCATGTGCCTGTAATCCCAGCTAACTGGGAGCCTGAGGCTAGAGATCGCTTGAGTCCGCGGGTTTAGGACAACCTTGGGCAACATAGTAAGATCTAGTCTCTTAAAAAAGAAAAACAAGATAGAACACCAGCAAGACTCTTTGATTGGCATGCATAGAACATCCCACCTAACATCACAGAATATACATCTGTCAGGTACCTATAGCAAGAACTTATACAATAGAAACCTGAGCTCTTTCTGCCTTGTGTCTGTGCAAACATCTCCTTTCCTTTTTTCTAATAAACCTTGCCCTTTTTTGAGTATAAAAAAGCACTGAGAAAAAGAAATACATATGAAACCAAAGTAAGCAGAAGACATAATACAAACTAAAGTCAGTGCAATTGAAAGTGGCAATAGAGAAAATTAATAAAACAGATGGTACTTTGAAAAGATCTAATTTACAAGCCTCTAGCAAGACTAACTCAAAAGAAAGAAATTTAAATTATCAAATTCAGAAATGAAATGAACTGCCTGTAGATATCAAGAGGGAAATTACAACTTAAAGATATATTAAAAACATCCTATCACTAACATTATACTTAAGGGTGAAAATCTGAACTTTCTCTTCTTAATTTCAGGGATAAGACAAAAATGTTTGCTCTCACATTCTTGCTCAACACAGTGTTGGCAGTATTAACCACTGCATTGGACAAGAAAAATGATAGATCAGGAAGAAAGAAATGAAACAGTATCTGTAGACTGACATAATTGCCTATATGTAAACCCAATGGAGCTGCAAAAAACACCTGCCAGAACTAACTGCTAAATTCAGGAATGTTACGGAATATAAGCATGCAAAAATAAACTACATCTGACTGTACAATGGGCACTGAAATTAAAAATACATTGCCAGTATAATCATTCAATAAAAATGAACGCTTAGCTGTTAATCTAACAAACCATGTACAGGACTGTGTTTTGAAAACTATGAAATGCTATAATTAGTAATTAAACATCTAAATAGACATAAATACATGAATTAGAATATTTAGGATGTCATTCTCCTAAGAATGACTACAAGTTAAGTTTGTATGAGAAAAACTTTTTGTAGGTATAGACAATATTATAAAATATATATGGATTTGAGTCCCACCAGGGGCAACACAGCAAGACCTAGTCCCAAAAAATAGCTGGGTGTGGTGGCGCACACCTGTAATCCTAGCTACCTGGGAAGCTGAGATTGGGGATTGCTTGAGTCTGTGGTACCCCAGGCAACGGGAGCCTGCAGTTCCACAGGTAAAAACAGCAAGACCTAGTCTCAAAAAAAAAAAAAAACCCCAAGAAACAAAAACCCACATACACACAAGGCATAGAAAGTAAAGAAATTTTGACCAAAAAGAATAAGTGGGAGGATTTGGTCTTACCAATCTCAAGGCTTACTATAGAGCTACAATAATAAAGGCTGAATTTGAATCTATAGTTCTCTCAAAAAGGTGAATTTTAAAAA
>PVHY01019466.1:0-27291 GCA_004024945.1 Uropsilus gracilis | reverse complement strand
CTTTCTTTCTTTTTTTTTTTGAGAAAGCTAAACACATTTCATTCATGGAAACCAAAATGGAAGTTTCTGGAAAAATTGAGGTAACTGCTTTCATGGGAAATTGCTTTTTATGACATCTGGTTTGATGGAGCTCTCCCAGCAGAGGGCAGCCCTCTATGGCAATCAGAATTCATGAGGTGAAGGCTTTTGAATTTTTTGTTTTGTATACTACAGACTAGTGCTAGTGATGAGATGCATTTGTTTTAACAGAATTTTAAACAACTGTGAAATAACGAAACACTGTTTACAGAATGAATGTTGGTACATTTTTAATTTGTTTTTTCCCTGGCACATACCAAAATTTAAGGACATGTAATAAGTGACTCTGCAAATGTACTGCCTTCTGTGTGAGAAGGACATATTATTTGTTCAAATGGACCTCTTATGAATTTCATTGACTTTCTCATATTTTGAAAATTTGAGGATTTCTTTCATAAAGCCATGTTCACATCTTATATTTGTCTGTTAATTCCCATTAAGGCTTACGTTTTTATCTTTGAAATACAGTACTTTTTAAAACTTTTTATTCATGTGATTTTTTTAATCAAAATCTTGTTCCAACCCAACAAATGTTTTACTTTTGAACATTTTCTAAGTGTAAATCTCTTTGCAAATGCTTTTGTCTTGGCTTACTTTAGTTGTTTTTTATTTTTGAAGTTCAATTACATGCTCAGTTATAGCAAGCAGGGTTTGTGTCTTTCAGCAGCCTTCTGCAAATCTATCTCCTATATTAATGCCCAACCTATTTTTTCTATTTATTTGTTTCTTTTCTAGTTATGAAGTATATATGTAAGAATAGTTCATAAAAATATATCTGTATTATTTAATGAATACTTATAAAACAAACATTGATATAACCTAAGACAAAAAATAGAATTATGATAGTTTCTGAGAATATCCAGCTAGTGATGGCTTCTTCTCTAATTGTGATTCTTTCCCTCTATCCTGGAGGTATCCACTATTTTGGTTTGTGGTAATTGTTTTTTGATTTTTTTTTTTTTTTTGCTTTATAATCCATATCTGCACCCCTACACGGTGGTCTGTTTTTGTCTACTTTGGACTTTTCTTTTGTTCACTATTGTGTCTACAAGGTCAATAATGCTGTACACTGACTATGTAATTTTCTTAGTGATTCTTTAGAATATTTCACGACTCATTCATGCTACTGTAAGTAAACACTTAGGTTTTTGCAATTTTTGGTTACTATAAATAACTGCTAGAAATATACTAACAGGTATATACTGGTATATATATTTACATATTTTAGGGTAGGTACTGATATATTTTAATGTTTTTCTAGTAAAATACCTCTTGGTTTTGCTATCCAAACTTGAGAATATACTTGTCTTTATAGTACACTTATCAACTGATATTTTATATGGAAAAAATATATCCTTCAAACTCATTATTACATTTTTTTTGAAAAAAATTTTTAATTTTGTTTCTATTCTTTAAATCACTACATCATTTAATGTTTTTTTGTATACCTCCCCCTCCCTCTGTCACCCTCTTTTCACTCAGACCCCTCTCTCTTTGTTGTTTATTAAATCTGTGTTAAGTCCATTAGTCTCTTTTTTCCCTGTGGCTGTGTCCTTTCACTGGGTGAGGGACTGTGTTCTTGGGACTTTGTAATCGTGCTGGTAGGTTTTCAGTCTTTTCCTTGCACTGGGCAGCCAGTCTGTGCTTATTTGTGATCTGTCAATGTTTTCTCATTGTTGGTTGTCTTTCCATTCCGTTCTCTGTGTTGTTTTGCTGCTTCTTTGCCTTATAGTTCTGGCGTCTGGTTTAGGGGGCCTTGGCCCCTATCTTTTTTGATGAAGACGTTTCTCCATGGGTACAGGCATCTGTGAATGGCCATTGCAGATTGTCTTGTTTGCCCCCATTTGCCACTCTGCTGTGAGGCCAGTGCCCTGACTCTGGCCTTCCTCTTCTGTGGAATGGTGAGGGGTATCTTGCTCTCTTAGATGGCATCTTGGAAATAGGATTTTGGCTCATCCAGTCTGGGTGAGCACATAGTGTGTATCCATGACAGTTTGTCAGTTTGTCCCCATAACTGGTTTTCCAGTCCCACATGCACTCTTGCGTCAGATGTGTGGGCTGGACATTTGTCTGGTCTATCACCCATTCTATGATGGTGTTTATATTATTTGTGCTCTTCTTTTTCCTCCTGAGGACTAACTGGAGTAAGAGTAAAGTGGAAGGGGCATCCTAATCCCTCCTTCCACCCCTCTAACCCTCCCCATTCACCCTTTGTAGTGGTCAATGTGCCAGCATATCTGTGTCGGGCAGGACGCAAAGGTCTCACCGCGGGGGAGTAACTTCAACCCTCTCTGGCATAAGGGTTAGGCTGCACCAGGCTGTGGGTCTTCAGGCAGGGAGACAACTGCTCCATGCAGCCATCTGCTGGTGGACGAGGCTAAACCCCCCTCTCCCTCCCCCACTCAGGTTCACCGGTGGAAGAATCATACCAGGGATTTCACATCACTTTTTGCCCCCTGCTGGGAAGGGGGTTCCAATTGCCAGCCAAGATTCCTGGGCCTTCAGGCAGCCATGTAACTGCCTGCTGGGGTGGGGTTCAAAGCCCTTCTCATTATTACATTTTAAACAAAACAATTGTGCATGTTATGGAGGTGGGGCTGAAGAAAGTTTTTTGAATTATATTCAAAGTAAAATGCTCAAATAGTTGTGTGAGTTCCTTGTGGATCTTCATTATTAAACCCTTATCACTTTTGTGGAGGGCAAAATTTTTTCCCATTCGGTTGGGCTTCTTTTACTTTTTTCTGTTCTCTTTTGCTGTACAGAAATTTTTTAGTTTCATGTAGTCCCATTTGTTTGTTTTCCTTTATATTTTGCCATCAGTAGATTTTTCCAGAAAGGGATTTCTTAATTGTACTTCATGGAGGGTTTTCCCAAGTTTTTTTCTATGTATGTTATGGCTTCAGGTATGGCATTTAAGTCTTTTATCCATTTTGAGTTGTTTTTTGTACAAGGTGTGAGGCTGTTGTCTTGGTTCATTTTTTTGCAGGTCTTATTTCAATTTTCCCAGCACAATTTATTGAAGAGGCTATCTTTGTTCCAATGTAAGTTCCCCCCCCTTTGTCAAAGATTAGTTGACTATATATGTGTGGTTTTATTTCCAAGCGCTCAATTCTGTACCATTGGTTTGATTGTCTGTTGTTGTTTCAGTACCATGCTGTTTTAATTATTATGGCTTTGTAGTATAACTTGAGGTCTGGAATAGGTAGGCCTCCATTCTCTTTTTTTGGCCAGGAGGCTTTTTGCTATTCGAGGTCTTTTGTTATTCCACATGAACTTCTGTAATTGTTTTTCTATCTCTTTAAAGAATGTCATTGAAATTTTTATAGGGATTGCATTGAATCTGTAGATTGCTTTCAGAAGGATGGCCATTTTGATGATGTTAATTCTTCCAATCCATGAGCAGGAAACTCACACAACTAAACAAAAGCAAAACAAGAAGCCGAATCAAAAAATGGGGAAATTAACTAAAAAGACACTTCTCCAAAGAGGAAATATAAATGGCCAACAGGCACATGAAATATTGGTCAATGTCACTAGCAATAAGGGAAATGCAAATCAAAACCACAATGAGATATCACCTTACACTAGTAAGAATGGCACACATCCAAAGAATGGGCAACAAGAATTGTTGATGAAAATGTGGAGAGAAGGGGACACTCTTACACTGCTGGTAGGAATGTAAATTGGTCCAACCTCTATGGAAAGCTATGTGGAGGGCTCTCAAATTAATGAAAATGGAATTACCATATAGCCCAGCAATTTCTCTCTTGGGAATCTACCCTAAGGAGATCTCAATGCTTGCACAAAGGGACACCTGTGCTCGGATGTTTATTGCAGCACTATTTATAATTGCAAGGACTTGGAAGCAACTGAAATGTCCCAAAACAGATGACTGGATGAAAAAGATGTGGTATATATACACAATGGAATATTACTCATCAATTAAAAACAACAAACTGGATGATTTTATGATAGCATGGATGGACTTAGAAGAAATCATATTAGCAGAAACAAGTCAAAAAGAAAAAGACACCAAATGGTTTCACTATTATATGGGACACGGGAAAGATGAACAAAAAGCCATAAAGAAGTCAAAACAAGCCAACAACCAAATTAAAGCACACAACTAGGGGTGGGGGTGGGTGGGACAGGGTGGGAATGATCAAGGACGGGGGCGTGAACCCCAGAGGTCACAAAGATGTGAAATTTATATATAAATAAATTATTAATATTAAAAAAATAAAATGCTCAAGTATAACTGTTTTGGAAGGTACAGCTAGAATCAGCAAAGAGCATGGGTAATGGTTAGTTTTGTGTCACTTTGACTGATTATGAGGTGCCCAGATGTTTGGTCAAGCATTATTCTGAGTGTATCTGAATGGTGCTTCTGGATGAGATTGATATTTGGAAAGACAAACTAAACTAAACAGAGAACTGTCTCCAGTGTAATTGGGCCTCCATTCAAACAGTTTACTGAAGACTTGAGTAGAACAAAAAACTGAGTAAGGAAGAATTTGCTTTCTTTATCTTCTGGTTGGAATAGTGGTCTTTTCTCTACCTTCATACTTGGTCGTTGATTGGAACTGTACCTTTGACTTTTCTGTATCTTCAACAAATTCCTGGGTCTTGGCTGCAATCTGGGGTTTTCTCAGTCTCCATAATCATGTGAGTCAATTCCTTCTAATAAATCACATATCATATATAATACAAATATAATATCCAAATGGTTCTGTTTTTCTGGAGAATCCAGACTAATACAGCATGTTGAAACATACAAACCAGTGTTTATATCTGAAATAACTAATCATTTAATGAATATTTTACTTGTTTTACATCTTAACATGACAGTTTGCTGTTGAGATACATAACATTTTACTAGAAATTATACATTTTAGGAAACAGGTTCAATTTTTGAGTTGATAAAGAATAATTTTTGTTTTTTAAATATTGAGAAATATTTAAAAATAAATTAGCATAGTAATAAATAATTATAAATAAATAAATTTATAAATACAGGGATATTCTTTTTTTTTTTTTTTATATTCTCTGGTGTGGCAGCTGCCTTGCAAATAGCAATTCTACACTGTAGAAGGGAAGGACTAGTTTTTGGTAGACTGCCATTTCTTCATCTACATATTCCTGAACTCTCAAGTGGGAATGGAACTTAGTACCTATTTAGTGAACTATATTGAATTCTTTTTTATAAAAAAATATTTAAATAATTTATTTATACATAAATTTCACATCTTTGTAATCTCCAGGGTTCGCCCCCCTCCCCACCTGTTCTCATCCTCCTGTCCCACCCTCACCGCCAAGTTGTGTCCCTTCATTTTAGTTGTTAGCTTGTTTTGACTTTTCTTCATGGTTTTTTGTTTATCTTTCCCATGTCCCATATAATAGTGAAACCATTTGGTGTCTGTCTTTTACTTGTTTCTGCTAATATGATTTCTTCTAAGTTCATCCATGTTATCATAAAATCATTCAGTTTGTTGTTTTTAATTGATGAGTAATATTCCACTGTGTATATATACCACATTTTTTTCATCCAGTCATCTGTTTTGGGACATTTCGGTTGCTTCCAACTCCTTGCAATTATAAATAGTGCTGCAGTAAACATCCAAGCACAGGTGTCCCCTAAAGGGATATTTTATAGGATATAAATGACGTGTGTTCTTAAGAAGTCAGTGTTGTCAAAAAAAGATTGTGATTGATTATGAGTAACTTGAGATATAAAAGCCAGATGTAAATTTCATCTGACATTTGGTATTTGGACAGAGCAGCTGTATATACTTCTATTTTTTTTTTTTTTTACTAAATGTGGAATTTTGAATATAATCTCAGCATTAGATTATATAAAATATACGGAAAGAGAAAGTAGAGATCATTTACTGAAATGATTAGGTTGAGTAAGAGAATTAACAGTATGATTTTTATGTTGATGTAAAACTATAGTGGTGTGTGTGTGTGTGTGTGTGTGTGTGTGTGTGTGTGTGTGCGTGTGCATATATGTGGATAAAGACCTGAAAATATAGGCATCTAAATAATTGGAAGTGGTGGTCTCTGATGATGAAAGACCGAGTTGATTACACTTTTCTAATTCTCTGCAATGCACATATGCTGCTTGTTAAATAATTTAAAAACTCCACAGACTAAATAAAAAAATTATTCAATCAAATGGATTAATTTTTTAACTTACTAATTTTTTTTTTTTTTTTTGAGACTAGATCTCACTGTTTTTGCCCAAGGAACCACAGGCTCACGTTGCCTAGGGTACCATGGATTCAAGCAATCCCCAGCCTCAGGTTGCCAGGTAGCTGGGATTACAGGCACCACCACGCCAAGCTATTTTTTGGGACTAGGTCTCACTACGTTGCCCCGAGCAGGACTCAAACCGCAATCCCTGGCTCCAGCGTCTGCTTCCTAGGAGGCCGCGTACAGGCATGCGCCACCATGCCCGGCTAACTTACTAATTTTTTATGAAGTGTATTTTCTGGTAAAAACTACGACAAGTATTTTCTACCTAATAATAATTCTCTGCATGAGTAGCTTCTTATATGCTAGATAATCTTCCTGGAAATAGTGGTTGCCTTGATTATTTTTATAATGACCACTTCATAGGTTCATAAATCATCTAGTGTCCTTTTCTTCCCACTTAATTATATGCATTTTAATGTGGCATTTTATAGTTTTTGGTTTGTTCATCTCATTTATGTTATGTTATATTTAGCATGTTAGAATAGACATAAATTAATATAAACTCTCAAGTTTATATATAGAAATCTATTATTCCGTGCAGTTTTTTATGCTCCCATTTAATTCACTTTCTATATATGTATTTTTTTTTTAATGGAAACATGCACCTCTTCTTTTTTTCCCCACTTTCTCTGGGAAACTTGATTTATTATCTGTCAATTTAGTGAATTTTTATCGACATGAGTAAATAAGTAATTCCATTGTTGATCGATTTAGTCACAAAAATAAGAATCCACAATTTGGATACATAAGACTGGGAATATGAAAGCAAATAAATAAAACTCTTTGTCCACAAGGCAATCCCAATCAAAAAGGGAGGTAAACAAGAAAAGTGCAATAAAATATATAAGAAAAAATCACTTCCAAAGCATTATAAATTCATTTGTTTTCTTAAGCAAATATTTTAAAATATCAACTTAGGTTCCAGACTCTGCTAAATATTCAGCTTCAGAAAAAAAATAGTTTCTTTCTTTGAGTTATCCATGGTTGATAATTAATGAATCAATACACAACTAATCAGAGTCAGCATGATTGGTAGCACTAGTTCAGTGGTTTTCAGATGGGGAGTGTATTTTACTGCCCCCACCCTGCCCCCTGCTGCGGTGGACATTTGACAATATCTATAGACAGAGATACTGTTCAAGGTTCTCCCACACACAACCCAGCCCTGCACAACCAAGAGTTAAGATTAAAAAATGTTTGCTGATGAGAACCCTTCCACTAGTGAGAACCTTCTACTAACCACTGAACTTTTGGACTTTTAAAGAAAGATTGTCTGCCCCAGTAAAGGGCAAAGATCTTGGAATGTTTGCATGGAACCTGAAGCTGAAGTCTAAAGGACATGATGTTACACAGGCAAAGGATGCTGATATGTTACTTAGAGGTTTGTGTAGAGTGCTGTGGGTATGTACAGGCAGGAAGGCTAATCTGGAGGGGGAAGAGAAATGGGGATAGAAGGCTTCTCATGAGTGTTTGAGCTCTGTCTAAAATAGGATCACAAGGAGGTTGGCATGTGGACATCAGTATGTGGGGGATGGTGCTGAAAAGTTCTTGAATTTCACCTTCAAATTGAGGTTAATAACTCTGCCAAAAGTAATTTTAAAACCTTTTTTTATTGATTGCACATCTATCTATCTATCTCTGTATATATATATGTATATATATATATATATATATATATACATATATATTACATCCTTGTCTACCCCGAGGTTCTCCCATCATCTTATCACCTGTGAACCATCTTAATCTTTTTGTATACTTTTTATTGTTTGCACTTCTGTGTCATCTTAATCGTTTGTGCCCTCCCCCTCCCCTGTTTTCACTCTCCTCTGCCTTTCTTGCTCTATGTTTCAGTTGTGTTGGCAGTTTTAAAATTTTGTCTGTTGTTTTTGTTTCCCCTATATCCCTCATATAAATGAGATCATCCCATATTTCTTTTTCTTCCTGACTTATTTTCTCTAACATGATTTCTAGCTCCATTCATGTTGCTGCAAATGACATGTTTGTCTTCTTTGATTGATGCATAATATTCAGTCGTGTAAATATACCACATCTTTTTCAGTCATTCATCAGTTTTGGAGCATTTGGGCTGTTTCCATATCCAAAAGTAATTTTGAATAATGGTATAAAATCTTGTAAAATAATAACAACACCCATAGAAGTCTGCGCTTAGTAACTGCAACTGGTTTGCACTGTGTATGATCATCATACTTCTAAAAATAATGTATTTTAGAAAATAATAGAATTCAGTTCCACTGATGAATATATGTGATGATATTCATTGTAATTTTAATTTCCAAGTATTCACTTCTCCAGATATATATTTCTCTTTATGACTTCTGGCTTAATTCTGTTATGCTCTAAACACACTCCATATGAATTATATTCTTTTAAATTTGGTAATTTTTTTTTTTTTACTAAATGATTTTTTTAAATTGACTATTCTACATGCACTGCAATGAAGTACTTACTCAGATGTTGGATGGAGTGTCTAATAAATGTCAATAATATAATATGATATTGACAAATTGGTTGATAGTGTTGTTTATGTCTCCTACATTTTTACTGATCCTGTCTACTGATAGCAATTATCAAGGGAGAGGTACTGAAATGTCATGCTGTAATTGTGTATTTATTTCTCCTTTCAGCACTGTTTTTGTACTTGTTTTTCAACTCTGTTGTTAGGTGTATGCATTTAGACTTGTTATATCTTGGAGACATCATCCACTTATTATTTAAGTTTCCTTCCAAACAACAGTAATATTTCTTGTTCCAAATAACTTTGTGTTATGCTATGGTCACTTCAGCTTTCTTTAGTTGGTGTTGCCATGTCTTTCCCATCAGTTTACTTTTAATATACTTATGCTTTTATATTAAGGGTTTTTTATATAAATAACATTTTTTAATCAAATTTGGCAATCTCTGTTTTTAACTGGCATGTTTTAATCACACTTCACCATTGATATAGTTCAACTAAGATCTGCAATCTCCCTTTGTTTCCTTTGTTTTTTTTTTTTTTTTTTTTGATACTAGGTCTTGCTATGTTGCGTGGGGTAGTCTGGAACCTGTGGACTCAAGTGATCCACAGCCTCAGCCTCCCAGTACTTGGATTACAGGTGTGCGCCACCACACCTGGCTATGTTCTTTGTTACTTCTTTTTTCCTTTGGTTGAGGATTTTTCTCATGGTCCAATTTATAATTACGATTGATTTCTTATTTATATTTCTTAAAAATTGCTTTTTGATAGTAGAACTAGGATTTATAATATATGTCTTCAATTAATCAGATAATACTCTGCTTCATATGTAGTATCAGGGCCTTAAAACAATTACTTCCATCATGGTTTGTGCTACTGTTGTCATTAGTTTTACTCTTTACATAAGCTATAAAAATAATATGTTACTAGTGTTGTTATAGGTGGTTAGCTACCAAAGACAAATAATTTTAGTTCACATTCATTTATTTCACTGTCAATACATTTACTTACTGTAGATCTATCTACAAGTTTCTATCTGCTAGCATTTTTCTGCCTGAAGAACTTTAACATTTGAGGTAATGAAGGTGAGTTTGCCATAAATTTTCCTAGTTTTTTTAAAAGTGTTTTTCAGTTTGAAACATATTTTTGCTAGATACAGGATTTTGCATTGAGATGTCTTTTTCAGCTCTTTAAAGATATCATACTAAAATCTGCCTTGCATAGTTTCTCTAATTACTTCTTGTTTCTCTGACTATAAAGTGCTTTCTGTTTCACTCTAACTGCCTTTAAGATTTTTACTTGTCTTTTGCTTTTAGTATGAAACTACTATATATATATATATATATACTATATTCTATAGTATATTAAGGTGTATGTGTGTGTAACTAGCAAAAATATCTTTTAAACTGAAAAATACTTAAAAAGTAGGAATATTTAAGGCAAAAGGGTATATATGTGTGTGTGTGTGTGTGTGTGTATGTGTGTGTATGTATTTGTTGCTTGCATTCTCTGAACTGTTTGCATTGTGATATTTGGCATCTATCATCAATAAGGAGAATTCTTGACTTTTTTCTTCAAGAATATCCCCTTTCTACCCATTTTCCTGACATTTTAATTATGTTATATGAGTTGATAACATGTGATTTGTTACCCATAGTTCTCGGATGTTCTCTCCCATTTCTTTTTAATTTTTATTTCTTTTTGTGTTTTGATTTAAATGGTTTCTGTGACCCTATTTTCAAATGTATGAATTCTTTGTTATTGTGTAAGTCTACTGATATGGCAAATGAAGATATCCTTTGTCTCTGTTATTGGTTATTCATTTCTCACATTTCCATTTGATCCTGTCTTGTTTCCATCTTTTTTTCAGAAATTACCCAACTGATTTTGCATGTTGTCAACCTTTTGATTACAGCATTCAATAATTATTATGTTTATTTAAATTTCCTGTGATTTAGTTTTAGATGTTTTTGGTTCTAGTGATTGTTTTGCTTCTTGTCTTTCCTCTGTTTTTATCCTTCACTTTAATTTTTTGTATGTCTCCTAATTTTTGACTGAATGTTGGACATCTTATGTAGGACAGTAGCAATTGGGGTAAATGTTTTTAATAACTGGATATGGGCTTTTCTTTCCCTCTGATGGGTCTTTAGTGTCAGGGTTAGGATTTTTATAATCAGAAGTCAAGATGGGTTTGAGGTTTGTTTTGTTATGATTATCTTCAGTGTATGAGAGGTTTCAAAGTTCTCTAAGGTACCTTGTATTTAGGGTGGGGACTGCATTGCCCAAAGGGTTTTCTTCAATGTCTGCTCCACCCTTAGTTTTAACTCATCTCATTGAATTACACTTCAGAGAGGGTCTGTCTCAACACTCTAACAGCTGTCCCAATGGTTTTCCATTATTACTTATTACTCAATGTTTATTAACTTAGGGTTATGGAAGGATAGATGGGGTAAGGGAGGGGAGGCACTTTTTGTTCTTCTAATTATACGTCAGGCACTGTGTCCCTGAATCCTGGGTTATGGCTTCTTAGTGTTCCAGCCTCTTCCCCAACTATTTTCAGATGCAATAATTATTCCTGCTCCATCCATCTGCACAGCAGAGATTTGTCTTGATCCCCATCTACCAACTACAGTCTATTTTCTCCAGAATAATAAGGATGGCAGTGGTTTTAGGTCTCATTCTTTCCTCAGGAAGATTCAGGCTTTCATTTTATAGGATGGAGAGAGGAAAGGATCTAAGTGAGGTCTCTTTCTCTTTCTACTACAGGGCTCATTCTCACATAACCCTGAGAGTTAGCAAAACCTGAACATCTCTGCTGTAGGCACCTCTCTGCCCTCACACCAGGCTTGATTCCATTTTGCAGTTGTTGTTATCTCCATTTCAGGGCAGCACTGAAAGGGATACTTTCTTGGAACTATTGTCAGTCTTTTTCATATCTAATGGGATCCATGGGAAAAAAATGAGGATTTTCCCCTTTATCTGTAGTTCCCAGGGGTCCATATTATCTAACACTCAACTTCCACCAATTTGGTGATAGTTCTACCAAATTATTCTTTTCTATTTCTGGTATATTTGCCCCCAGGTAAGCAAATGTTTACATACCATCTCTTCCTGATAGAATTGTCTTTTCTTAGTTTTCAGTCCAGCTAATTATTTATGACCTCAGCTCTCTGATGGATTTAAGAAAGTCATGATTTTGCAATTTATCTATCTTTTGTAAGGATGGCAATGGTGTGCTTTTTACCTCTTACAACCACAGTAGAAACCAGTTTCTTGCACTCCACTGTTGCTTTGTTACACTGATGTAAGAGATGATCTAAAATTGTTTGCCTATGTGGAGAAAATGAATGTGTACACTCAGAAATTGATTGGATATGCGATGTTACACATTGAATATGATAATATTATTAACCTCATTTTATACAGGAGAAAACAAAAGCTGACAGAGGCTAAATAAATTCTTCATAATCATGTAGTAGTAAGTTGATACCTGGGCATTTCTCTATATTATGTTACCTCTTTTACAATTTTGTCCTTTTTTAAAATTGTGGTAAAATGCACACATTAAAATTTACCATCTTTGCCATTTTAGAGTATACAGTTCAGTAATATTAAGAGCACTTACATTCTATTACCTCTTTTGATCTGGACACTACCAGTAAACTTAGGAAATGTAGGAGTAATGTACACAGTATCACCCTGAAAACAACAGTGAAATGGAGAAAAAAGTAGGAAGAATAATATTGAAAAGTACTTACAACCTCCAAACTCAGATAGAACTGCTTCAACATTTTGGTAAATGTTTTCCTTATATTTTCTAAATACTTAAAATAGATATATTTCTTAAGTTGGAAAAAAAACTCATACTGAAACAAACTTGAATGAAGCTTTTTAACCCATTAAACTTTTATTGTATAAGATTATGATAGGTTAGTCACAAAGTTGTTTTGATTTTGGTGTTAATAGTTACTTATCTTTCTCAAGTCTTTTTAAAAAATATAATAAACTGCTATCTATGCTTATTTGTCTAAAACTTATTTTCTGTCCATTGCTACCTAATATTAATTAACTAATTAACTTGGACCATAGAACTCTCCTTGACTGTACGGTTATACCTGGCACCAACTACATTATTAAAAATTCTGAAAACTATACACCATAGTCTATGTCTAGCAAATGTGCAACAGTTGTCTTTCAGGAAAAAAAAAGTTCTGATGAACAGCATTTGTTGATTTTTGTGCATTTGCCCATCCAACCAGAACAATTTGAAGTCTATGACTGTGGCAATATTGAACATGGAGCAAGGAAGAAATGTGCATGCTCACTGCACTGAGCCAGTGTGGGCTGGCTCTAGGACACCAGGTTTAGTAGCCTCTCCTCCCCCCATGTTGTTAAGCAATGGTCTTGGTTCTTGTTACAGATTTTAGTCCTAGGGTCTACAATTTTAAATTAGTAGACTTTCCAATTTCCATGGGGTCTGCAACTACATGAAATATGTTTCATTCTTTTGCAGTTATTTTTCCTTACTGCTAATGATGTTAGACTCATTAAAAATGACCTTCAGAGGATTTCTTTATACCTTCAGAAATACCAGTTTTTATTAACTCAACATGAATCAGTCTAAAGAAAAACAAAACAAGGAGATGTAACAATTCATGACTTCATTCTGTAAAGTGTTTCATGACAGCTAGCCAGGAGTTGGCCCTCCCACTGTAGGATCTTGTAGCAGACTTAATTTGGGGAAAGGATTTGGGAGGTTAGAAAACAACTTTTGCATGTTTTCTTACCAACAGAACATGAGTCACTGAATTGATAAAGGTTAGCTAGATGGTGAGTGTTTTAAAAACCTAAAAATAGCCGGGCGTGGAGGCGTTTGCCTGTAATCCCAGTTACCTGGGAGGCTGAGGCTAGGGATCACTTGAGTCTGCAGGCTCAAGACAATCCTGGGCAACACAGCAAGACCTAGTCTCTTAAAAACAAACAAACAAACAAACAAACAAACAAACAAATAAATAAACAAACCCTAAAATTAATTGCCTTGATACTCATTCACAACCAGCCACTACCAACTATTTTCATATGAATCAACGATAGCTATAGCCTAATAAGATGAGTTCATAAATCTTTTTTACAATAGCATTGAGGAAGTGGAATAAATACTGAACATTTTTGACCTTTTAGAGAATCTTTGTTGTGAGACAATCTTGAGTATTTTTTCCAGTGGTGCTATAGAACAAAGAAATTGACACTTCTGTTTTTGCTAAAATAAAAGATTTGGGAAGGGGGTATTATGTTGAATAGAAAAATTGCACAAGTTATTGCACAAGACTCTTGATTGAGACTTCAAATGCTAAGAGACCAGGAAAGGACATAAATGGACTACAGTATATATTTAGGATAACATGTTGAATGATTGTGTTCTTTACCGAGCAAACACAGAGGTTACTACTTGTGTTATCATTTCTCCACATTCCAGGATGAAAATAGTAAAAAAAGGATGAAAAGAATCTTGAAACTAATTTCACATTTTTACTCCCTTTTCTTTAATCTCCACATAGCATACCATCAGTAATTTTTCAACATTCCTCTATAGGAGGGGATTAGACCATAAAACATCTTTTTAATAAAGGCACATAGGCAAGACCTATAAATCATTTTAATTTCCTTAGGGATAATGACTCCTAAACATTCCTTAGTGAACTACTATTACTATTAATCACCTTTTTGGCAAAAAAATTCAAAATTTTAAAAACAATTGTATGTTTTTCTATTTCTGTGAGTTAAAGAAAAACCAAAATCTTAGCTTTATCCTAATAACACCTTAAATACATGAGACTAATTTAAGTTACCCTTTACCTATCCCCAACTTTTTTTTTTTGTTATTTATTTTAAATCATGGATTTTTTTTCTAGGATGAAAGACTTTCTCAATACAAAAAAAGAAAAGAAAATATAGACAAAGCTTATAAATAGAACAGAAGAAAAAAGCATAACCCCACCACCCCAAGAAAATTGTTAACATAGTCTCTCATCTGCATTTTTTTTTTTTTTTGTACTTGAATATTCTTTGGTACTTTGAATTTGGTACTTGAATATTGAACATGTGGTTAGTCTATGCATAATGTAATGATGTTTCAAATATCCATCAATACATTTCCTTTTCTATAATTTCAGAATCTCTTATCTAGAGTCCTTTATTCATAATTTCAAAATCCAAATGATAACAAAAAGGTAATTCTGTAGCTCATTTTGGGGCACTAAATTAACCTGATCTAATTTGGTGATAAAGCTCACCTCAACTGATCTGAAGCTACTAATAATCCGTGTTTATACCCCTTATAGTAAGATATTTCATTACAGAAATAGTAACGGATTATGTGGTTAGTGTATGCATATTGAAGTTCCCAAAATGATGGATTCCCAGAAATTCCTTTCCAAGGGTTATATCTCTAGAAGAAATTCTTCTCTAGAGACTATGGATTTGTCTTAGGTTTTTTTGTTATCTTCATAAGTAATATTGCAGTGAGTGTCCTTGTGCTTTATAACTTTGGTATACTTTATACACAGTTAACACTTTTCGAATAAAAGAGAAATACATGAACATTGTTAAGCCTCAAGATTTTCCTAACTGTTTTTCAGAGAGCTTTGTAGCCAGTGCTAAAGTGCATACTGAGGAGACAGTATGACAACTGTCATCTGCTGCATAAAGACAAAGCATATTCTTAAAGTGAAAGACCTTTAATAGGCTTGCTAGGCATAGAGAGAGAATAGAAGAAAGAATATTAGTTTTCTAATAAAACACTTAAAGTTACCCATCCTGTTGTGGGGACATGTCCATCCAAACAGAACTGGGTCAAAGCAGGGCAGCTGAAGCCTGAGAAGGTGTCATTTGTCTAAGATTTCTTCGGGCAGTGAGCCATAGAAAAGGAGCAGCAAGGGCCAGGTAAATCTGGAACAAAAGTATCAAAATTAAAGTAAAAAATAAAGTAATCAAAACTAAAGGCTGCCATTAGCAGCTTCCCCACATGTTCACACCCTTAATTCTCAAGTGTTTCTACATGGTTTAACTTTGCATATTTTCTCCATTCTTCTCCTTTGTATGTCTTCCTTGTGCTCTTCTCATGTATTCTCTAGCTTCCCCTCACAGTTCATCTCTCTCTTTCTTTAGATGCAGCATGGAACATTGAGCCTCCACTTTTTTATGGAGGTCCCTGTCCCTCTTTGTGACACTAGCACTGTTGGAGGTTACTCTGTCTATAACATCCTCGTTTGGCTAATTAGTGAAAACTTGTATTTACGTGGTAGGCATTCCTCAATTTCATGTGCTTTAATTTATAGCTCAATGATGGATAATAGCAACTTGTCATATCTTCATTTTTTTTTTTTTGATGATTGCTTAACTTTTGTTTCAGTCCTTTGCTCATTTTTTTTTCCATTTGGTTGCTAGTTTTTTCTTAATAATTTGTGTGTGTGTGTTTTACAAAATTTAATTCCCTTTTCTGTTATTCATGCCAAGTAGTTATTTTCTTACTGATTGTAATATAAGATATAGTCAAATTTATTGATCTTGCAATTAGCATTTTATTTTTAAAATGTTATTAGATGCTAAACATCTAATATGTTATTTTTACAATGAGTATGATAGGGTAGTAAATAACAAAAATATTAGAGAATAAAGGATTACTACCCATTGTGATTCTCAGATCTTATTCTGTGATTTGTAATAGAGTCTGATAATCAGCTATATAATACTTGTTTTCAGATTTAAGCAATTTAACTTCATTAAATAAACTACAGAATTCAAAGACTAAAGTATGGCAAAAAGGGGTGATCAGTTAGGGTGATCAGTTGTGGTCACTGAATAGGTATTTGATCTGCGTTGCAAGAACAACAGTGTTCACTTTCCTAAGGCTAAGTTACTCTGGAACTTTTGGTCATTTTTCTTGTGCACAAAAACATTTGTCAGTGATAACAAGCATCATATTCAGTGCAACATTAAAAAAAATAGTACTTTGAAGCAAAGACAAAGCTGGTTAAAGACAAGGAAAGCAACAGTGTCAAAAACTGTTCAATTTATTTCCTGTTTCTTTTTCTTTTTTTTTTTTTTTTTCTTTTTTACATTTGCTAAAGGATGACACACATTTAAAATAAAGTTTAAAGAATGACAGGAGAAAAATTCCAGGTTTGTTGTTCAAAAGAAGTGAGCAGGCTTCCAAGGAAGGAAAGAGGCTTAATGTTAGACATGATGCAAGAAAGAGATTTGGAGTGCTGTGGGGGAAGGCACCAGGAGTTATAATTCTGAATTAGTCTCTGCTTACTATGTTGGAAGAGTTAGCTACATCTGAGAATGCACATCTTAGACTAGATGATCATACTGTTGTCTTCCTTATAAAATCATGTGATAACAAGCTGGGTTCATTTAAGTAAGGAACCTGGCATAGTAAGCTTTTAATAAAACTTTGCAATTATTATTGTTATTATTACCAACATTATTTGTCCAGAAGAAATAGCATAACCTTCTGCTAACTTGGTATGATAAAGTTAGGTAGCACACACCAACAGTTACTCTTATGTTATGTGACCCTTTCAAATGGGGTCTCGTGCTTGTTGTGCCAAGATGTGTGACTAGATTTTAGTAAGCTGATTCATGTAATTGCATCAAATAAGGTGAACACTGGGTATAGCTCCACAAGGCAATGCAACACCTAGCAAGCAGTAGTAAAACTTCCCTCTTGAAACATAAAGCCAAGATGGTAGACTGGAGTAGGGTGGTCCTGATACATGGTAGAGACCCACTTGAAAATTGTGTGGGTGCCAAAATTCCCTAGTGGATGGAGTCTGAGAGAAACACCTGCAAGAAGAAGCAAAAAGTGCCAAATAGGCACATAAAAAAGGGGGGGAGGTCCAGAGATAGGAAGATAAAAGAGACATGAATGGTGGCCATTAGAGGGGCCCATGTGGCCAGGCAGGGCGGGAAGCCCCCTGGGAGAGTGAGTGGATGGTGGCAAGGAGTCATGGTGGGAGAGTGACTGGCAGAGAAGTAGCTGGTGTGGAATTGGATGCCAGGATGGCAGTCCAGGGGTGACCAGGGACTGCCAAGGGCAGAAGCCAGAAGCCGATGGGGGGCCCAGTAAAAAAAAGTGCATGGAGCCACAGTAAGGCGGCATATTTGTGAAGTTGAGTTTGCATTAGCATCTGTTGGAAAAGTTTGAAGGGCCTTGGAGAAGCGTTAACAGCTCAGAACGCTGGAGAGAGAAGAAGCAAAGAGAAGACACTGGAGAAGACTGGATTTTGCAGGGTGCCTGCAGGTTTGGAGGGGCACCATCTTGGACATGTGTTTGGGACTTTGGACTAAATGGTACTTGGGGTAAAATAACTGACCCCTTGTGGCAATTAAGGACTTTTTATCTTCCTGGTTAATTTTCCTTATAAATAAAACCCTGATGCTTAAAATGCATTTGACTCTGGCAACTGCTATGTGCGGGTGAAATGAATCTGGTAAGAAACTGGGCTGTGGAAGCCACATTTTAAAAATGGCCATGTTTTTTTTCTGTGGCTTGTTGGTTGGAAGATTCGGCCCCCTTTGACCTGATTTCAGTCCTCAGTGTGGAAAGTGCATTACGAGGGGGAGCCAAAGTGGCACTTAAGCACTGGCTTCATCATCCCTTACATGTTCTTATGTTCATACAATGGCAGCAGACGTCTCCCCTAGGGGGGATTTTACTATGAATGAAGGTCACAGGGAGTTGTCTTGGAGCTGAGTCTAGATCCTTTTTAGGCTTGGTTCATTTGTTGCAAGTTCTAGAACAAAAAGAAGATAAAGGTCATCTGCAGAGAGGTTTTTACTGGCTTGGGGTCTTTGATTTTTGGCCTGTCTGCTTCCTGGTTATAGTTTGCAACAATAGTCCAACTGCTGAAACACAAATAAGAAAAAAATAACCTCGTTGCCACCTGATTCTCCATTTAAATGGTGGATTTCTTTTTGCTCCTCTTTGCCTACATTCAGTTGTTTCAGATATTCTATTTAAAATTTCTGACTTTTGTCTTTTTTACCTTCAGAAAAGAAGACTACACATTTGATTCATTTTGTTTTTCAAAATCAGCATTCCATTATGATAGTGATAATCCTTGAAGCTAATTTTTTAAGATGTAAATTTTGAAAGCTTTGCATATGTTTTGATAAGAGCAGTCCCAAGTCCTTGAGAGAGTTTGGAGATGTTCAGTTATGTTCAGTTATGTTTGTGATATAAAAATGCTCATTTCACTTGAAATGATGTTCTTGTCATAGTTTGTTTCTCTTACTTTTTGACCCATTGATTGGTATAACCACTCAAGGTCAGGTTTACTGTTTTTTTGACCAGGGAAATAAAAAGCACTTTCGACTGTAAAATTGCTTTCATATGGAGAGACATGGGTGTGGGGCAGGGAAGAGGGAAGGCTAGATATAAAAACAAGGAAGTACTGAGTCATTTCCGGAGAATTTACTTGACTTATTAAAGGAGAAGTGTGGCATGCTTCTCATTTTCTTCTAGTCTGAGACAAATTGAACTTAATGACCTGTTCGGGTAGGGTAACAAAGCACTATTCTACTTTCTTGTATTTACTTACTACACTCAGAGGGTACACTCAGAAAGGGGAATGATCCCTTTCTCAGGATTGTGTGTGTTTGGAATGTGTCTATGACTATTTTGTTTTGTTTTGTTTTGTTTTGTTTTTGGAGACTAGGTCTCACTATATTGCCCAGCGGACTGCAGGCTCCTGTTGCCCGTGGTACCCCGGGCTCAAGCTAGCCCCAGCCTCAGCCTCCCATGTAGCTGGGATTACAGGCGTGCACCACCACGCCCAGCTATTTTTGGGGACCAGGTCTCACTCCAAGCCCTGCCGCAGGCTCGGACCGTAATCCCTGGCCCCGGCCGTGGCTTCCCAGCCTGCCGCTTACAGACATGCGCCACCATGCCTGGCCTCTATGACTATTTTGAATTTTTTTTCCACTGGAGGCAAGAGAGCCCACAGAACCCACACTATGATATTATTATTAATGCTCAGAGACACTGTGCCACAAAAATATACATATGTTTAAAATACAACAGCAGGGGACTTGTAAATGACAAAACAATGAAATTATAATATTTATGTAAATTGTGATTTGTTTTTTATTTTTTGTTGCTCTTTGCTTTAATGTGGAGATGCTGCAATCTTCCTGCTGTTTATAGAGAACAAAATGTCCTCCAGTTTAAATCCTTTTAGCTTTAATGTGTGAGTTCAGATTCTTGCAAGTAAATGCTACATTCCCTCTAACCAGAAAAAATGAAACAACACACAAGAGTTTGTTTATGAATAAACTAAGGATGAACAGTTTTTTTTTTTTTTTATAGAAAAAACAGATCTTTAGATTGCAATCTAAATAGGAGGCAATTAAGCTTGTTTTTGTTAGAGATTAATGCATCATGTTTGCTTAAAATGCATTTTAAAATCTGAGGTGACATGGCACAAAAGATTAAGATGATGGTGCACAGGTGACAAGGTGGTGGGAGACTGGTGGCACTGAAAATTATGTGGAAAATAATTTAAAAAAAATAAAATGGAGGCCGGGCATGGTGACGCATGCCTCTGGGTGGCAGCCTAGAAAGCCACGCCGGGGCCAGGGATCGCAGTTCGAGTTCTGTTGGGGGCACGTAGCGAGACCTAGTCCCCCCAAAACAGCTGGGAATGGTGGCATGCGCATGTAATCCCAGCTACCTGGGAAGCTGAGGCTGGGGATCGCTTGAGTCGGTGGTACCCCGGGTAACGAGAGCCTGCGGTTCCACGGGCAAAAATAGCAAGACCTAGTCTCAAAGAAAACAAAAGGAAATCATAAATATCATTTTTATCTTAAAACAGAGCAACCATCACTGTTTTCAGCTTTTCTCTGTAGCATATCACAAATTTAGTTAATTACCAATCAATAATGACCTAATATATGAGGTAAGCAATATTTTCAAAGAATTTTATCAACTGTCTGACTATCCATGCATATTTTTAGTTATTACTGGAGGGGCCTCAAATTTCCGAGCTCAGTTTAGGCACTGGAAAAACTACAGAAAAACTGGATAGCTCTTGGTGAGCACTATTACTGTAGAGACGAATCTTTCTAACATTCATGGAAGCCTGAATGACCTTTCACATCAGTGTCTTTTTTTTTGAGACTAAGTCTCATTCGTTATGTTGCCCGGGGTAGTGCCGACCCCATGGACTCAAGTGATCCCTAGCCTCAGTCTCCCAGTTAGCTGGGATTACAGGCTCCGACCATCACACCCGGCTCTTTTTTAGAGACCAGGTCTTGCTTTGTTGCCTGGGGTAGTCTCAAACCCGTGGACTCAAGTGATTCCTGGCTTCAGCCTCCCAGCGCTGGGATTACAGGCTTGTCAGGCCCACATAGTGTCTCTTGCAGCATCTCTTGCAGCATCCTTGGGTTGAAAGGTTTGTTATCTCTTATGTTAGCTGCTTAAGTAAATTAATACAACATTGGTTTGTGTGTAACTATGCTTTCTCTATGTAAAAAGTGAACCATAGTCATCTCAGGATTTTGATGGGTCTCTGTGCTACTCCCTCTCACTTCTGAACCTGCCTGAAAACCAGCTTTTTCATAGACCATGTCCTGGAAAAATACAGTGAGGAGAAGGGAAACTGGGGAACTTACTGTGTGTTAGTTTAATGTGTTATACAGTTAACTACTGTATCTGCAGGCTCATTTAGTATCTTGTCCTCCAGAGTGTGGGAGGAGAGGAAGGGATTAAGGAAGACACAATGACAGCAGATGTTCAGGAGGACATAAATCATGTGAAGTAATTCCTTTCCCTTTTTCTTTGACTCATTTAATGACACCCTTCCCATTGCTCAGGTTAAAAATTTTGGCAATCACCATGTACACTCTTAACATTGCCTCACTATCAATCTCTGAGAAATCAGTTGACTTTAATTTTACAGTAAATTTGTGCAGCTCATAGAAAAGTAGAAGTTATGAACAACAAAATAACAACTGTCCTCCCTCCAACACTGAACAAAATTTGCCTTCTTTCTGATGCACATGTGCATTTAACAAAATGGGTCAAATAATGGGTTATGCAGCCTGTTGAGTAAATTTGAAAGGATTAAAATCTTTGAGTGTTTATTTTCAGACCACAGTGGAATTAAGTTGAATGATTCAAAAAAAAAAGTAAGTCACTTTAATGTCAACACTGAACATAATTCCAGTGAATGTGATAAATCTCATTCATGCTAATAATTTTTAGTTTGCATTAGTAGACTCCTTATAACTTAATTAGATATTATCATTGGCTATCTTTAAAAGAAATGCTTATGAAAAAGTAAATCCAAATGTCAACAGTCAAGAAATAACTCAAGAGGCTGAATGATTTCTGTGTAAATAAACACATTAGATATGATTAATGTAATTAAATCTGGAGTGGGATTTTAAAGCAAAGGTAACTATTAATTCAAAAGCTAGTTTAGAACCTAGCATTCTAAATTCCTGTAAGACTGCAGCAAGATGCTTTAGAGACTAATAGGAGGACATTAGGTTGCTAAGTGATTACTATAATTTAGATAATTTTCTTTAAAGTTCCCTTTGCATACATTATAATTATTTACCGTAGGGTCTTACTTTAGCCTGGCCCAATATAATTGAAAATCAGAATTCACACCAAGTTAAAAATCAGCGGGAGTCTGTAGCTCTGTGTGTCCTGTGTTATTTCTTTATTGTACTTATTGAGTTGCTGGAATCAGAGATTGCTAATTAATGATGATTTATGGCGCCAAGAAGCATCCCTCCAAAGAATCTCCCCACTGCCTCTTAAGTCAGCACCTGCTATTCATTCACCCTAGCTTACATATTCTACCTGAGATTCACACCAAAGAATGCTATTAAAATACTCACACCCATGACGCATATCTACTAGCCACATGACTCCAGGGTCTATTTGACTTCAGCACCAATCTCTTTAGACTAGAGGAGAGGAAATACAGAAGGGACAAAATGTATGTTCTGGGTAGGTACACACAGGCCTGTAGAGTCCTGCAGTCATTACACCAAAAGTGCAACTGGTACCTGGTATAGCATTTTGATTCCTTGCTTTGCTTGATGCAGTAATCCCATCATCATGAAAATGTAGCTATAATTTTAAGGTACTACTATTTTTAAATACAGAGTTAAGTGACTGGTTGCAACAATTTTTCCTTTCATCCGTTCACGTGTTCTATGATTACAACCTTAGATTCTTTATGTCCCATGTACCAAATCTGCATCTTAAAATTTTGAAATACTACCTGGTTTAGGGTCTGAAGGGGAATTTCCACATGACCTTCATTAATTCACTCAAAAATATTTCAATGTGATAGAAATATGACAGATATTGAAAATAAAGGGAATACTTCTTTTTTTAAATCATCGCTTTATGAACTTACAAATGTAGTTGGGATATTCAGCAATGTTTAAACTAATATGAAAGAATAATGATGACAACTTCTATGAAGTCTTGGTGGAGGGAATTTCAGGAAAGACTTTTTTTAGAAAATGGCTTTTGAACTGAAATTTGAAGAGCAGGCACTAAATGCCTTAGGGTCTTGGTTAATTCTCTAGTAATAACACCAATTCCTTACGTTTAATGATTGCGATTTTTTCATCATTATTTTGAACAGAGGTTGCAGAGAGTTTTCTATTTTTGTTGTTGTGGTAACATTGGTTTACAACATTGTATATGATTTGGAAGTATAGGCTCACACCTTCAGGTTTATGTTACTGCACCACATTTCACTGCCAGAGCACCCACAGTCCTCTATCATAGTCCATCAGACCCCTCCCCACTTTGCTCTGTCCTCCTTCCCCTTCTGGAAACCTCCATTCAATAATCAAACTTCTAGGGTTTGTTGTTGTCTGGTTTTATTCTCTGTGCTCCACATATGCGACATCATCAGGTTGTTTTTCTCCTTCTGATTTTGCTTAGCATAATCCCTTCCAGCACCTTCTGTGTTATTGTAAAAGTGTTGTAAAAGGGGTCTCTTTTTAAAAATTTTTTATTAATCATTTTGTTCATATATTTATGTATATATGTATGTATGTATAATATATTCATACATATAAATGTTAGATCATTGCAGTCCCCAGGGTTCTCCCTCCACCTTATCACCTTATGAACCTTCATCTTGATTTTCTTGCTCCTCCCTTCCCTGGTTTCTCTCTTCCCCCCCCCTTCTCCCTAACTGTTCGCTCCAGTTCTGTTTCCAGCTAATTTTGACTTTTTTGGTCTTTTGTTATTCCCATATACCATCTATAGGTGGGACCATATGATTTCTGTCTTTTTTTTTTCTTACTTGTTTCTACTAATATGATTCCCTCTAGGTTCATCCATGTTATCATAAATGTGTTATATTTGTTGGTTTTGATTGCAGAATAATATTCCATTGTGTAAATATACCATATCTTTTTCAACCACATATACCACATCTTTTCAACCACATTTCCGAGCTTTATTGCTATGAACGGGAAGTATTGGAGTGACTGTCTGGCCAGTCTTGGTGTTTGGAAAAATTTTTCTTGTTAAGAGAGCAAACTTTCTTGTTAAGCAAAAAGTTTGCAAGAAAATATTCATTATCATGGTAGGTCTTTTCAATGGAGAAACGTTTTCTGACTTGAACTGAAAGTACTTTGTCTTGTATTTGGGGGGGGAGCATAATTGACTGGAAGATGAAGAGTTTTTGTCAAATAATTTGTCTCTAGATGGAAATTTCTCAAGATGAAGTGTTCTTAGCAGGTTGGTTTCTCTAATCTTTCCACAGTATGACTTGAAGATTTCCAGTTAGATCATTCTACCAGCTACTAACTTTTTAGTATGTTGATTTTCAAAAAACAATTTTTTTTCTTCAACTATGAATCATGCCCTTTTAGGTAGAGAACATAATAAAATTGAAAGCAAATTCTGACCATACACTCAACACTATTTTGTTGCCTGATTTTGTAAATGTAAAAACACACTCTGAAAACTTTTTAATGGACTAAGTATTATCTAATAACATTTTCATTATTTATTTATTTATTTATTATTTCCTTTTATCTTTTTTGAAATTTCTTACATCAGCCAATGATTATTAGGTTGCCTTCCCCTCCCCCTGATACCTCCTCTGCTCACTCTGACTCCCCTCTTTGATGTTTATTGGTCTATGTTCATTGCTCTCTCTCTCTCTCTCTCCCTCTCTCTCTCTCCCTCCCCTCCTCACTCCCCCTCCCTCTCCCTCTCTCTGGCAGTATCCTTTTGCTGGGTGAGGGCTATGTTCCTGAGACATGGTAAATGTGCTGGTAGGTTTTCTGTCTTAACTTTGCGTTGGGCAGCCAGTCCATGCTCATTTGAGGTCACTCATTGTCCATCTCTGTGCTGTTTTGCTGTCTCTTCAGCTTATAGCTCTGTCCTCTGGCTAAAGGGACCTCCTCCCCAGCCATTGTCAGTAAAGAAGTTATTGTGGAGAGGCATTTGTTGATGGTATCTTCATGATACTTATTTGGTATTTCTTCATACAGTTGTGTTATAATGGTCCTTTTCTTTATCAGTTTATTATAGCATTTTTAGATAATTTTATCCATTAGGTATCTTTGATAATCACTATTTTTGTTCTATTAAACTATATTAGTTGGATATCCTTTTATGATAAGTTTGGGCATATAATGGTTGTTCTTTGAAGCTAAGTTCTTAGAAATGAAATTATATCTAAATAGCTAATGTTTTAAAGGTTCTTAGATATCTATTGACAATTCCTATCTAGAAAATCTAGGTCTTTCTACACAATTAACCACTGGTTGTTATCCCTTAAAATTCTTTTCTGTTTCTTTTTAATTAAAGTAATACCCTATCTTTCTTGGCTTCTTTACAGATGGAAGGCTGGTTGTATCGTAAATTTTTGGTTATTAGCTCATGTTTTACAGCAGGATATCATGAACCAAGCCATAGCTGTTGAAAAAAGGAGTGATTTGTGCCAATGGCTCTAAACTGATATTACTTATTTCTGCATCACAAGGAATTGGTATGAACCTTGGCCTATAGTAAACATGTTATCAATTTAATTTTTTAACATGTTTTTAATATTAAATATGGGTTCTGTTTTAAATGAAAGAAATTTCCAGTGTTTATCTAATCTCATTCTGTGTTTGATTTATTTAGGAATGATTTATGAATAGAGTTTGATACTGCAGCTTATCACCATGGTAACTATCATGATCTCACAAGCACAATTTTTAAAAAGACACTTAATAAATGACTAAAGGGCTGAAAAACTTTTTCATTTGTATTGACATTTTGATGGTGAGTGGTGATAGAAAAAAGAATAATAACTCAGATGAAAATATGTAATTTTGACTACATTTAAGTGTTGAGAGATTTTTTTTTAATTCACTGGATTTCAGAGTAGATATAATTAATTTGCTATCTATAAAACATTGTACAATAGAAATGATATAGGATTTATCAGTCTCAGAATCAAGAAACCTAAACTTTAAATTCCGCTGTGTAGTTAAATAATAGTAGTAAATAATGCTATTATTTAATATTTCTGTGTTTAAGTTTTCTCAGTTACAAAATATGACAGTAACCCCATGATTGTAGCAGAGGGTCCCTCAAATGCAGTCAGACCTTGCAAATACTTAAAGTATGATACAAATTATAACAATGAGATTTTACTCCCTATAAATATGTTAGAGACTGTATCCTTGGTTTGCAATATATGTCACCCTACTGTTGAGTAGGGTTTCCTTTGATTGATATCTGGTCAAAAGGGGGAAGAAGCCACCAACCAACAAGCCACATTCAAAATGTGGCTTCTGCTATCCAGGTTCCCTCAGGCTTGTACCACACGTGCATAGCAGTTGCCACTCAAAATACAGTTTAACAACAAGATTATTTACAAGGGAATATTAACAGGGAAAACAAAAAGTCCTTAAAACCAAAACTAGTCAGTTATCTTATCCCAGTCACCATTTTCAGTCCCAAAGGTCCCAAAGACACATGTCCATGATGCCCCTATGCATCTCCAAACCTGAGGCAGGCACCCTGCAAAGTCCAGTCTGTCCCCAGCATCTTCTCTTTGCTTCATGTCTCTCCAGTGTTCTGAGTTACTCCACTTTTCCAAGGTGCTTCAAATCTTTTCCACAATTGCTGATGCACAAATCAGCTTTCCAAATCCCTGGCCATCTCCAGGTACCAGCTCACTATGCCATTGTGTGTGTGGTGCCACACTCCCCACACCAGCCAATCTTCTACTGGTCACGATGGCTCCTTGCCACCACCATCTCACTCTTCCAGGGGGCTTGTGCCCAGCCTGGTCACTTGGGTTGCACTTTACTTGTCTGTCATTCTCGCCTTTCCCAAAAAAATCTATCCCCTCCAGTCTCTGTTCCTTTCCTTTCCTTTCCTTTCCTTTCCTTTCCTTTCCTTTCCTTTCCTTTCCTTTCCTTTCCTTTCC
>PVHY01019465.1:15369-27513 GCA_004024945.1 Uropsilus gracilis | reverse complement strand
TTGCTTGAGTCTGTGGTACCCCGGGCAACGAGAGCCTGCGGTTCCACGGGCAAAAATAGTGAGACCTCGTCTCAAAAAAAAAAAAAGAAAAGAAAAAGAAAAAAAATACAAAAGAGTATTAAAATTTAATTCCATTTGTTCCTAAATTTTAGTCTGGGTGTTCTTTGTTTCAAAATGGAGGGGGCCTGGCTATACCACTGAACAAGAGTTTGGATGATTCATAATAGGTAAGAAAGAGAAGGTCAAGATTCTTGTCTCTGGCCGGGCACAGTGGCTCGGGCTAGGGATCGCGGTTCGAGTCCCACCTGGGGCTGGTAGTGAGACCTAGTTCCAAAAAAAATAGCTGGGCGTGGTGGTGCGCGCCTGTAATTCAGCTATCTGGGAAGCTGAGGCTGGGGATTGCTTGAGTCTGTGGCCCTCCAGGCAACGAGAGCCTGCGGTTCCATGGGCAAAAATAGCGAGACCTAGTCTAAAAAAAAAGATTGTTGTCTCTGGGTCCAAAAATTCTTGTCTCAGGTCAGCAAAAATTAGTAAGGGACATGTGGCTTCTTGCTCAACAAAAGCATTTTCCCTTCTAGCTGGAACTGGGACACTGCCCTTACTTCTTCACCTCTCTGGCTTTCTCAGGCTTCCTCCCTCCTGGGGATCCTGAGCATTTGCACCCCAAGCTGGATCTTCTGCTCTAGCCCAGAGAAGAATTTGGGGTCTGAGAATTCTGGGGAAGAAATGCAGTACTTCCAGAAACACTTAAGACTACCTGTGTGTTCACTTAACATATTCCAGGCACCTCTTGTGTGGCTGGCCCGGTGCATGTTCTAGGTGATAGAGGCGTTAGTGAACGAAGAAAAGGTTCCAGTCCTAAGTTTACACTACGGGAGATACCAGAGAGGAGCCCCTCATAGGGCTGTAGTCCTGTGGTGCTTAGGGTTATATGGTACTTAGGCCTATAGAATGCTGTAGGCCAGGGTTCTGAGACTTCCAACTTGGAGTAGGGAGGTCAGATTTGGGAATAGAATACATAGAATAGCATAGCAAGAGCAAAGGGGTGGATTTAGAAGCATTTCTAAAGAACAGATTTGTTTAACTGGACCAAATAGAGACACTCATCTATAGGGAGAGATTTCTTTTGAATGGCGGGTCAATGTGTGCCACAGGCAGTAAAGGCCACTGGGTTACAGGCCCTAAACTTTCCGCAGAAGTCAGGCCAGGGAGGCTTGTTATAAACTTCAGTGAGGCTGAAACAGTGTAAAACAGACTCATCCCAGGGCTGGACTAGGAGTCAGTCAGGGTCTCCACTATCTCAGTCTACCCGGTCCCTTTTCAGTGATCCAGAGCAGCTGGATCTCCAGGAGCACGCCCAGGTGGTTGCAGATCTCCCACACCATCCCAGCCAGGGCCTTCTGCATGGGCCACAAACATCCCCACTTTTCGGGGAAGAAATACGCAGCTACCTCCTAAAACTACTCACAGACTTTTTGGCCTTTGTCCCCTGCTGCACTAGCAGTCGGTGGCACCTTGGCAGGGAGCTAGAAGCCGGGCTGGCCCTGGTCTGGAACCCCTCCTTCCCTCCTAGGAGGAGCACTGAAGAATAAGCCAGGAGGGGTGGGGACCGAGAGAGCGCAGGGCCTGGGTCCTTTGACTCCAGGCAGCGGGAGTGGCCTTCGGTTGGGCCGCTCTAGGTCAGGCAGGCAAACTCGGTGGTTCCCTGGGCCAAGAAAATGAAGTTGTCTTCAGAGAAGTTGGTAGTGTTCTAACTTCCCGCTAGTTTGGAGAAAGGCACCTAGCAGTCTCAGTGTGGGTATGCGCAAACGTAAACGCGCGCGCACACACACGCAAACACAGAGTTGTATTTTTTTACAGTTTCGCAGGCAGCCCTGAGGCCCCTCGTGCCTGCAGTTAAGAGGTGGCAGCTGCTTCAGTGTCCGAGCACCCTCCCACACCCATGACCCTTCCTGGTCCCGGAAAGAAGGACCTACAGTGACCAGTGTTTCTTTTGTTTTGTTTTTAGCAAGCTAGTTCATTCATTTGTTTTTTTCATTCATTAGATGCAGAATATTCACTGATGTATACACCACATTACTCCGCATTACCAGTTTCATAAATACCCCTCCACAACTAGCCTGTTTATATAGTCACTGTTATTTCTACTTTTTCTGAGGGCATTGTGCCGAATGCCTATCCACACCTTACATTTCAGTCATTGTACAGAATAGAAAGAAGCCTAGGCGGGGTGTGGTGGGGCGCGCCTGTAATCCAAGCGCTTGGAGGCAAGAGGCCAGGAATCTCTTGAGTTCGCGGGTTCGAGACTACTCCGGGCAACATAGCAAGACCTGGTCTCAAAAAAGCAGCCGGGAGCGGTAGCAGGTGCCTGTAATCCCAGCTAGAGGCTGAGGCCGGGGTTCGGTTGAATACGTGGGATCGAGACTACCCCGGGCAACATAGCTAGACCTAGTCTCAAAAAAAAAGAAAAAAAAAAAGCCTAATTGTTACCACAGATCAGACAGCCCAGTGGCAACTCCTCCAGGCCTGTTCTGGAAAAGCAACAGGAATGCTTTCAATTTACTGACCCCTGCCAAGCTATGAAAACTATTTTCCATTGATTATTGTACAAAAAACTTGGAATTGTGCCTCAATTCCCAGCCTTCCTAATGGCACAGTAGCAGGCTATATAACAGCTGCACTTAGGGTTTTTTAGTACTGTTTTGCCTTTTTTTTTTTTAATTCAGTTGCTTCTGTGATGATTAAAATATTGATAGTAACTTATCTTGAGTGATCATTTAATATATGCCAAACTATTCTAGTACTTCCACTTGTCCATTTCTCTAACACTCACAAGGCTATAGCTCTTGATTCCTAAGCCCTCTGGATTGGGACACTGAGGCACTGAGACATTAACTTGCCTGAGGTCACACAACTAACTGGTAAGCCATGATTCCAACGCTGGCAGTTTCACTCCAGAATCTCTGCTTCAGTATCTGGATTATTGAAAACAGAGCCATGGGGTCTTAGGTTACCAAGAGACAGTGACAGGGGTAATATTGACCTAGGCAGTCAGAAGAGCTGTTCCTGGTAACATACTGAAGGCCCTCCATTAACACCATTGCCTTCTACTGTTAGTGACAAAAAAAGAATTCTCATTGACATTGAATGAAAAGTTATTTGAGGACCTGCATTTGTTATACATCCTTTTGCTTAAAGTTGCAGTTTTTAAGAACCCATCTACAACAAAAAGTGAGGACTTACTGTATACAGTTCATTGTCATATAAATGTGGAGGGGGGAAATGCAAATGATGACCTTAACTATTAAGTATTGAAATAAATAAGTATTGAAAAATCAGAAAAAGGGCTATGTTTTGGGGTCATGAGGGCCTTCATATGTTTAAGAGGTATATGAAATTGCCTGGGTGAAGGATGACAGGTTTCACAGAAGGTATCCTATAGCAGCTGGGCCTCTAGGCTTTTGCTTTTCCCATTCATTCAGCAGCACTGCCTAGTATCATGAAAAGAGTATGAGCATCTACTGAGTATGAGTTAGGAGTTTGGGTTTCAGGCCTATCTCTGCCATTAACTCAGGTATGTGATCTTATGAGGAAGGCTCTTACCCATTCAGGGCCTCAGCCTTAATCCAGCGCCTTAGACCGCTCGGCCACGCTACCCCTTCAGCCTTTCTCAAAAATATATTCTGTAGAATAGTATTTCCAGAAGTTCGTGGTGGAAAGAACAAGCACTCTCCCACAAAAATCCACTTAAGCCACAGATAGTATTTACAGAATAAACAAATGGGATCAGCGTCCCTCATCTTGGAATTCTCTTGACATTCAATACAATTGTTGACTGTTGGTTGCATTTTCTTTTTTCTTTTTTTTTTGAGACTAGGTCTCACTATTTTTGCCTGTGGATCTGCAGGCTCACATTGCCCCGGGTTCCACAGATTCAAGCAATATCCAGTCTCAGCTTCCCAGGTAGCTGGCATTACAGGCGCGCACCACCACACCTAGCTATATTTTTTTGGAACTAGGTCCCACTGCATGCCCCCAACGGGACTCGAATCGCGATCCCTGGCCCTGGCCGCGGCTTACAGGCATGTGCCACCATGCCCAACCTATTGGCTGCATTTTCTAAGTAAAAGATCACCCGCCTTGAGGGAATTTCATTTCCTACTGAGACTCTCCTAAACAGGCCAGGATGGGTCCTGCAGACCTGGGGAGCCACTTCTAATGCCAAGGTAGGGGCCACTCTCTGACTGGCTTTTCCTGCAGTGCTCATTTGCTGTGTGGCTGGTCCCTTGAGTTCTCACCACACCTTCACCTGAGCCCCTGACCTGTGTTCTGCCAAGATCTTAATGCTCAGAGGAAGTGGTAGAAGTATCTGGAATCTGTGCCAATTTCTGGCTTGGCTACCTTCTAGTAGTGAAAATTTGAGAAACTCAGTTCATCTTTCTGAGCCTCAGTTTACCCATCTGCAAAACACAGTTACTGATACTCTATGCCCTATTCTTATTGGCGTCTTTACACTTTCTGAAGCATAAAATGTCAACAGTAATTCAGTCTTTCAACAAATGTTTATTGCACTTTTACTATGTTATACATATTGTTAAAATTTCAATACGCCCAGTAACTCTTTCCTTTGAGGTAGATATTATTAAGCCTCATTTTACAGATGAGGAGCTGAGGCTCAGGGAGGGAGTGTTGTGCATTGGGGCAAGCCCGACTAGATCTGCCTCCTGTTTTTTATAGTCTTGCCACCCACTTCACTTCCAGGGCTCCCTGATGGCAGCAGTCAGGGCCTTCCGCCCTCCATGTGGGATCCCTCCCCCGGCCTTAGTCCCCCTCAGCATTTGCCTCTACTGTAAGTAAGCAGCAAGGGGATGTTTTCTGAGGCAGTGGAAAGATCTTGGTTGCACCTGCTACTGAGATAACACTGAGAAAAAGTCTAGTATCTCACTCTCTTCACTTTTCTTTTTTTTTTTCTTATAAAAAAGTGGGAGAAGGGTGTCAAGTTTGATCTATTTAAATCTTTACAGGCACTTTTCTTTTTTTACAAGTTTGGAAACTTGCGGGATCCTTGCGGGAAGTCAAAGGGGTGACTTTTGGTTCCCAAGCCCCTGACTCAGTTGCCTACCTCAGGGCCCAGTCAGTGCCTAGTTCCTCGACAGGCTCAACCCCAGTGTGGGAGCCGCTCACCCACACTCCTCGAAGATGTCGGGGTAGTGCCGGAACAGTACAGGTGGGTCCCGATCACCCCGCACAGGGGCCCTGGGCACTGCCCGGATCCCAGGCCTCCGGCCCCGCCGGCCCCCAGAGCAGGAACGGTGGATCCACTGGTGTGCTTCCACTGCAAACTTTCTCTTGAAGCGCATGCCGCACTCGGGGCAGGGGAAGGGCCGTTCCCCGGAGTGCATGCGCCGGTGGCTGACCAGCAGCGACGGGTAGGTGAAGCGGCGGCCACAGTCTGCACACACGTGGCGCCGCTGGCCAGCCTGAGCTTCCCCTGTGCCCTGGTCCCAGGCCGCCTTTGCAGGTGGCTGTGCTCTCGCCTCAGCCTGCCTGGCCGGCGAGTCAGGCTGGTGTTTAACCAGGTCTTCAGGCTGCTCCTTCCTAGACATCTTTCTGGCCCCCTTGGCTCCTGGCTCTTCCTGGGGTTCTCCCTTCTTGTTTGGGACATCTCCTGAGGAACAGGAATCAATATTTTAATTTTTGACACACCCAACAATAATTCCCCATCAGAACACGAAATACTGATTTTGCTTTGACAATTGCTGGCTATTCTGTAGGACTTCTTTTTTAGTATTTTTTTTTTCTTTTTTAGTAATTACATTTTGAAACATATTTGTTCTGACCGTTTGGGGTTATCAGGTGCTAGAAATACACTGGCCAGTGATTACACATGGCTTTGAAGATGGTGAACACAGTTCAGTGTTGGCAAAGGGACTTATCACGGAGTTGGTGCCAGATGTGTCAAATGGGAGTCATAATATTTTACTTCCCAGCCTTGTTGGGAGGAATAAATGAGAAAAGAAACATGTCAAGCACTTGATAAGTGCTCAGTAACTAGTATCTATTATAATTATGGTTTTTCTCTCTCTATCTCTGTCTCTGTCTTTCTCTCTGTCTCTGTCTCTGTCTTTCTCTCTCTCTCTCTCTCTCTCTCTCTCTCTGATAGGGCAAGACTTGCTGATGAGGAGACATTGGTTCAAGACCACTCTACTAAGAGACTGAGGGGAGAACCACGTGCTCAATTACTGAGCATTTTCTCTTGTGCCACTTTGTGGTGCCTTGTAAATGGCAGACCTGAAGTGCCTCCAAAATCTTAGTTATTCCAGGAAAAATGGAGAATGAATAATGTTTTCTCTGGGAGGGTTGTGAAGACCTGGGTCTTGATTCTCCCACTCAAATCTCACTGTGACTACTTTCCCAAGTTCTGAGAACTCTGCATCATGTCTGCTTCTTCCCTCCTCTAAATTCAACAAGAGTTGGCTCTTTAGCACCTTTAGCAATGCTGGACTGGGGATATGAAAGAAAATATGGCTAGACAAGAAGCCCTGGGGCCAGGTGGGGGGAGACTTGGGACCATCCCTCACCTCTCCGAGCTCCTCCCAGGCTTTCCCCCTCCTCAGGATCCTGGGCGGCGGGGCTCCAAGCCTCATTCTCCTGTTCCATCCAAGAGATGAGGGCTGGTTTGGGGCCTGGGAATCCTGGGAGAGAACAGGGATCACAGTGCTGACCTGAGAGGCTGTCCTGGGAAGATGGCATCCCCCTGCAAGGGTGAGGGCCCCTCCTCAGAACTTATGCTCAACCTAAATAAACACGATCTGCATTGCTCCTGCCTGGGGGAAGTGGTTGCAAGGTGGAAGGACTCTCGAGGGGGGTACCTGAAGTCCTGGGAGTGGGAGGTGGTTGGTGCCGTTGGTGGAATAGTGCGGGATTAGGGCTCACAATCCTCTCCGTCCTATAGCATCTCCCCGGTGAACCCCAGTGGAGGAGGGGGCTCTGACCCGGGCCTCACCGAGCGCGCCCAGGTGGCCGTAGGTCTCCCGCATCACGTCCCGGTACAGGGCCCTCTGCGCGGGCCGCAGACACCCCCACTCCTCGGGGGAGAAGTACACGGCCACGTCCGCGAACCTCACGGCCGCGGGCTGCTTGCACCCAGGCCGCATCTGCCCGGGTCTCAGCGCCAGGAGCGGGGCTGGGGGCGGCGCCATGGGGCCGGCCCCGAGCGAGGGTCGCCGGGTCCCCGCTCCCAGTCTCAGCTTCTTCGTCGGCGGAAGGGCTCCCGGCACCGCCCAGCTTTGCTTCCGAACGCTGACGGGGGAACCGACGTCGCAGGGAGCTGCTGCTGGGGGCTTGGGGACACTGATGGGAACAAATAACCCCCCTCGGTGTTTATTCACTTCATGGCAGCTTAGACTTAGACACCCGGGTTAAAGGACCCACCCGGAAGGTGCCTTCAGAAAATATGGCGACATTCTGGCTTCAGTTGTCATTAGCTGCTCTTAAGGGCGCCATCCCCTGATGGTGTCGAAGTCGCCGCCTGTCTGGCTTCCTAGACCTCTTGGTCCACTTGCCCTTATATACAATGGCCGCTGTTGTTGGGTTTTTAGGGCGGCGTGGGAAGCAGGGAAGAGGGAACGGAAGACAGGTCAAGGGGAGCCCACCTGCCTTCAAGAAAGATGGACGGGCCCGCGGCTTCCAGCACCTCGCTTGCCTGCACTACACAGCGGCCGCTGATTGGCCGCCAGCGCAAGCGGCCGCGCCCACGCCCGGAGACAGGCAGAGCTTTGGGAGGCGCGCCCTGGAAGCCTGGTGGTGGGCGGGTCCCAGGATCGATTGAGCACCTTATCCTCGGTGGAGCACGATGTGTCCCCGATGGCAATATCTGGAATCCGCCATCCCCACCCCATCCCCCCTTTCCTGTCCCGCCGGAAGACGCCTGCATCTTTGGCCAACCTCGGGGACAACCGAGGCAGACACCAGGCACATATTTGCAGTCTGGACTGTGTCTGGGAACCATCCAGCTTCTTGCAGCCTGGGCTCTGCTCAGTCTTGGGACTGGAGCTCCGGGCGAAGAGATGTACTGGGTGAGGTTGGAATTGGAAGAAGGAAATTTTAAATAACTTTTTCTTCCCTCGAACTGATGAATATGTGATCTTTTAAAGTAATACAGACAGCCCCCTGTACACTTCCCTGTACTCCCAAGAGGCAACTACTTTTAACTTTGTTAATGTTTACTATATTAGACACACAGTAAAATATACACATCTTCAGTGTGACGTTTGCCTGTTTGACAAATATATTTAGCACTGTTAACCATCACCCAAAACTAGATATAGGACATTCTAAATGCTTCATTCTATTCAATATGTTTTCTAATGTGGTAAGAACATATAACATCTAAAACTTGAATTCCAGTGGCACTTAATACATTAACCGTGCAACCATTGTCATTACTTTGCTCCTCCCTAAAGGATAACCCCCACCATTGAAGAGCCACATCTCAATTCTCTCTTCTGCCAGCCCATGACAATCACTTTTAGTCTCTGGGTTTACCATTTCTGGGCTTTTCATATAGATGGAATCATAGAATATGTGCCTTTGATATCTAGTTTCAGTCATTAGCATAACATTTTCAAGATTTACCCTTGTAGCCTTTATGAGTATTCCATTCCTTTTTCTGTGTCAATAATAGTCCATTATCTGAATGGACTACATTTTATCCAGGCATCAGCTGACAGATACTGGTGCTGTTCCCACCTTTTATCTCCTACTGCTCTGAACATTATGAACAAGTTTTTTGTTTAATAACTTTGAGATATGTAATTTGCTCACTATGCAATTCACCCCTGTAAAGTGTACAGGTTGGGTGGTTTTCTCTATACCATGCATCACAGTATTAATTTTTAATTGTGGCAAACATTTAGGATTTATCATTTTAATCACTTTTTAATTTTTTAAAAAAATTTTTTGAGACTAGGTCTCGCTATTTTTGCCCATGGAACCACAAGCTCATGTTGCCTGGGATGATTCCATGGATCATACCACGGATGAGTCAAGTGATCCTCAGTCTCAGCTTTCCAGGTAGCTGGGATTACAGGCATGCGTCACCACACCCAGCTTTTTTTTTTTTGGAACTACCTCTCACTACTTTGCCCCCAGCGGGACTAGAACAGTGATCCCCCATGCCTGCTGCGGCTTTCTAGGCTGCCGCTTACAGGCATATGCCACCGTGCCCGGCCTCATTTTATTTATTTTTTTTTTTTGAGACTAGGTCTTGCTATTTTTGCCAGTGGAACCGCAGGATCTCGTTGCCCAGGGTACCACAGACTCAAGTAATCCCTAGCCTCAGCTTCCCAGGTAGCTGGGATTACAGGCGCGTGCCACCACACCCAGCTATTTTTTTTTTTTTTTAGAACTAGGTCTCACTACGGGCCCCAGGCGGGACTTGAACCGCGATCCCTAGCCCCGGCCGCTTCATAGGCTGAAGCTTACAAGCACGAGCCACCATGCCCGGTCTTTCATTTTAATATTTTTTAAACTTGCAGTTCAGTGCCATTGATTTCATTCACAGTGATGGGCAACAATCTCCATTATCCATTTCCAAAAACGTTTTTCTCACCATAAAAGGAAACCTGGGATATATTAAGCAGTACTCCCAAGCCTCTCTCCTGGTGCCTCATGGCTTGTAATCTGCTTTATGTCTCTCTGAATTTGCCTATTCAAAGTATCTTGGAAAAGCTGTACCATATTTTTCCTTTTATATCTGATTTATTCCACTTAACATTTTCTTTGGAGGCCAGGAACAGAGGCAGCTTCTTTCATCAGGGGCCAGAACAGTCTCTCTCCCAGGAACTGGAACTGTTTCCCCAGGTCCCTTTGATACTGGCTTATATTCTTTTTCTAGGTGCCCCATCTATGAGTCTCATTGGGCTGAGGGTAAGGCTTATTGGTGACTTAGTGCTAAAACCCCAGATGCTCTCTCCAACCTTTTTGCCCCCCCAAAGCCTGTTAACTCAGTCTTCCAGGTCTTAACACACTTGCCACATGTAGGTGGGCTGGTCCATTATCCTTTGTTCTTTCCCAGAGCCTTCCTGCCTTCTGAAGTTTAGCCCATATCTATGAAATTGTCACTTAGTTGTGGGTCTAGGAAATTCTTGGATTAACTTAACTCTTTTTGGAGACAGTTGAATTCCTTCAACCTTTAGTGTGAACAGTATTTAAATTATTATTTTCCCCTCAGAGGCTTTATTTTCTTTGAGTGAACTGTAGCAGCAAACAAATCCAATTGTTTTTATTACTATGTCCTTGTTCACTGATCACAGCCAGAGGTTGCCTATATATTGCAACAGGGCAGATTTCTTGGGGGAACTGAAGGGTGCTTAAGTCTTGGTGGAAGACTTGGGAGAAATAAGGGCCTCAGTGATCCCTTGAGGCATAACTATGCAAGTAACAACACACAACTGGACTGTTGGGACTACAGAGGTGCCAAAAAGGGCTGAACAAAAGTCTGCAGTATGGAGTCATTTTGAGTCTTGTGGAACTGTGACCCGAGTGTTGGGGTTTGGAACTGAGAAATAGGTAAAAAATATGTTAAAAATAGCACCTAAGTGCTGGACAAACTATCGTCCCTTCCTGTTGACCTGGGCTCCAGCAGACCTGTCCAGGATTGGAAAGCCAATCAGATTGGGGTAAGATAACTGGCCACTTGTGGCCTCAGTGACTCTTTTTCTTTGTTAAATCTCATTATTATTCCCTGGGCCTGAGTGCTCTTGCAATTGTGCTTGGTGGAAGACCCCAGACAGTGATGAGTTAAGTATCAGGAACTCCTCAAGTTTTAGTGTCTTTTATCACCCTTTATCACAAGTATTCAACAATTGATCCCAGAGGCAATGGAACCTTGGGTGAAGGTGTCTGGGTAAGAGATGGATCAAGCCTTTAATGCTTGCACAGCTGTACTGAGTGCTGAGTTACAAAAGTAAAAACACCCTTCAGATGGTCTCCTCCTTGGCCATGCGACATAAAAGGACACATTTGTCAGTTGTCCTCTGCACCTGAGTGCTCTGGGCTTGGCAGGAGATGAGTGCAACATAACTGTCCCCAACACGGCGTGATCCTGACTACAGAACTGACCAGTGGTCAGTCACTGGGTCAGGCTCTGAAATCCACAAAAACGACACAGCAACATTTGCAAGAACCTGTAGAAAATGAAGATTCCCATCATTGGTTCAGAAAAAACCCTGTTTCCGGAATATCTTCCATAGTCCTATAATCACCACTTCAGCCACTAAAGTAGTGAAAACTATTCATTTCTGGGACAGTTTTGAATGAAGTGCCTTCAATCACTGCTTATTTGTAACAAAGTTCGTAGTTATTAGGCGAAAACTCTGCATTAAGGAAAATTTATGCCTAGAAACTCGAAGGCCTAAAAGCAGAAGGAGCCTAACGACAATAGCTCCCCAACAGTATCAATCGCCAATGACGCCGGCGCCTCCCTTAGCACCGAGCTGTGGTTCAGACGTCAAATGGCTGGTGTGGGCGCATTCGTCCTCAGACTGGGGGAAAACTTCCTAGCGGAAACGCTACGGGATCTTTACGGGACCGGACCGTTGAGAGTTGCAAGCAGGGACTTCCGGTGGTGAGTAACCTGATTGGTGGATTCTTAGAGCGGGGGCGGGGCACCGGGAAATTTAAATGCGAGAGGCGGATCGCAGAAGGGAGTGGAATGAAAGAGGGGGTCCCGGCCCAGCCGAGGCGGCGCGAGATGGCGGCGGCGACTTCAGGTACGCGAGCCCGCCTGACCGGGGCGGGGCGCCGAAGTCTGGAGCTCTGTATGGTCGCGGAAAACCTTGGAGTTGGTACGGGCTCCGCGGGTTGCCCGCGAGAGGCCGGTATGGCGCCTAGCGGCCGAGAGTATAGATGGGAGTGTAGGAACCAGCTGCTCATCGGCCCGCCTCGCCCTTTGGTTCTCACTGTTTTCTGCTCTCTGCTCGCTGGGAGGAGTCCCAGTTTCAGCGCTAGTGTTTCCTTTGAACCTAGCGCACTTTTTCTCCCTGAACTTTGCAAACCCGGGGCAGTGACCACCCCTCTCCCCCCAGGAGATCACATAAGCAAATAGGCCAAAAAAAAAAAAAAAAAAAAAAAAAAAAAAAA
>PVHY01019464.1:0-27307 GCA_004024945.1 Uropsilus gracilis | reverse complement strand
GGATGGATGGATGGATGGATGGATGGATGGATGGATGGATGGATGGATGGATGGATGGATGGATGGATGGATGGATGGATGGATGGATGGATGGATGGATGGATGGATGGATGGATGGGTGGATGGGTGGATGGATGGATGGATGGATGGATGGATGGATGGATGGATGGATGGATGGATGGATGGATGGATGGATGGATGGATGGATGGATGGATGGGTGGATGGGTGGATGGGTGGATGGATGGGCAGGCTTGTTGTTCAGGCTTTCGTATTCCAGAATGTTCAGTTGAGTTAGCTGCCAAAATCTGGTGTTATCGCATTAACGTTCTGTTCTTGATACTTAGTACAGGGTGGGTCTGTTCTTCAGAAATGTTTGACAAGTAAAAGCAAAGAAAAATGTAATAGTTCCATTGACTGTGCAAGAGCTGTGCTGCAGAGCATCTTGATTTTTGCACACCTCTGAGAGCAACAATCATAGATATTACAACTATACCATATGATTTCCTCAGTCCCAGAGGGCCTGATCAAGTAAATAATTTTAACTTTCTTTCTTACATTAAAATTAAATTCTTTTAAAAATCAAAATGCAGAATATTTTGTTTAAAGAATAAAATACATCCTTATAAATGGAATATACCTTATTAGAATTTTTAAATATTATAAGGTATTAAATCTAATACTCCTGAAATATGTTTAATAATTAGTGTCACTTATAATTTTGTCTTGAAAAACTAATGTGTGTATTATATACACATACACAAACACACATGTGCCCGTATATAATTGATAAATAAAAAGTTAAAAAACTGCTGTTATTAATTTTGGAAGGTATTTTACATCATCTCATTTTCTTATTTGTACAGTTTAGTTGGGGTTTTTCCCTAGTTGTAGTCTGTGAAGTTTTAATAGTCTGTTTATATTTGAGTAGATTTAACATCTTCACTTCACATTCACATCCCTGTTCATTTTCTAGGTTATCAAAGACAAAATCTTTTTATTATTTTTTAATACAATTTTATTTTGTTCTTTAGGTTACAACCTCTCTGTTATCTATTTTCCCCCTCCCTCCTCCCTCTGGTGCCCCTTTCATTCTCTTGAACCCCACTCTTGGTTGTTTATTAGCTGTGCTGAGTCCATTAGTCTCTTTCCTATGTTAGTGTCTTTTCTCTGGGTGAGGGACTGCGTTGTTGGGTCCAGGCGATCCTTGCTGTTTAATTTTCAGTCTTAAGTTTGCGTTGGGTGGCCAGGTTATATTCGTTTCTGATCTGTCCATGTTTTCTTGCTGCAGGCCGTCCTCTCCAATCCAATCCCATCGCCATTGCTTTGCTGCTTTTCCTTATGGCTCTGGTGTCGGGCTTTGGGGGTCTCGCCTCCCGCCAGTGTTGGTCAAGAAGTTTCTCTGAGTTCAGGCTTCTGTGAGTGGCCTTTGAAGATCATCTCCTCTGCTTCAGTTTGCAGTTTTGGTGTGGGGCCCATTATCCCCTCTTTGATCATCCTCTCCTCTCCTGTAATGAGGGGAGGGTGTGTTGCTCTCCTTGAATATATTTCCAAATTGAAGTCCCAGGTTTTGGCCCGGTGAGCTTAGAAGTGCACATGGTGACATTGTATCTCTATGGTTGTTTTTCTGGTCTTGCATGCACTGGTTCACTTGGTTGTCCATCTGCTGTGTCCAGTTCAGGCCTGTGGGCTTGACTTTTGCCTGGTCCCTCACCCGTTCTATGTTGGGATTGGTGTTGCGCATATTCTGGTTGCTCCGAAGTTTAGCTGGAGTAAGAAGTAAGAGAGAGATGGAGGGGCCCTCCCACCCCATCCCCCATTCCCACCCCCTTGCCAGTGTGCCTGAAGCTCCCAGCGCTGGGGCGGGCCGACTGGAGACCCCTCGCCCTTCCATTCCCCCTTCCCCTCCACCCCCACCCTCGCTTCCGGGGGCTGGGGCCTACATGGCATTGCCCAGGCCAGCTGTGACAAAATCTTTTAATTTCTTGAAATGGAATTATTTGCTCAAGTCAGGTTTGAAACGAATGTCAAATGGATCATAACTTTGCCTTTATATTGTTATATTCACAAAGTATAGCTTTGTCATATATAGCTTCAGTGCCTATATTACATTTGTTATAAAGTCTAAGTTTAAATTCAAATGTGAGTAAAATAAAATAGATCAAAACATCTAGGGCATTGTAGCCCACCAGAATTTCCTTTGCTAACAGAAATCTTCTATAAGTCCAAACTGTTTAGTATTGTGACAACTAGCACATATGCCTATTGGCCATGTAAGTATGGCTCCTTCAACTAAAGAATTAATGTCTAATTCAATTTCAATTTAAAATTAAATCACCATAGATGGCTAATGTCTATGATAAGAAAATACAGCTTGAAACTTTTCTGTAAAAAACAGCTGTAAAATATTTCCATATAAATTCAGCATAAAAATTAAACCCATTGTAAAATATTTCTATATAAATTCAGCATAAACATTAAACCTATTGTATGCATTCTGAAAAGACTTATTGAAATTAGTTTTAACTTGAGCTGGGAAGTAGATTGTGCACTTTATTTTTGTAATCCATGGTATTTTACAAAAGGGGGGGGGGAAGCAAACAATTTTCTGTTTGGTCCTAAAAGCTGCTCTTAGGGTTTCTGCTACTTTAACATTCTCCAGATAATTGACACAATAAAATAATAATGTTTGGTACAAATGCATTTTTGAATAATTAATACATTAAAATATAAATTCCTCCTAAAGTTCATAATGTATTCATATAAGTTTTAATCCAGGTTTTGGAACAAAAAAGGAAAGCACTTTAGAATAAGATTGTAAGAAAAAAATATGTTGCATTCATTAGTAAAATACTGTGCTTGAAAGGAGCAAGTTGGCTGTTAACAGGGGAAATGTTAGTACAGTAACACTGTTTTTAAACTCAACCTGCTTTTTCACTATAGAAGTGTCTTATTTTAAATAAAGTGTTTGAAACTTCAAGTAGATTAGATTCCAATCTACCCCATTAAGTGATTGGAAGGATAACAGTTATCAGCAAACTCAGGTACCGTATCTTATTGCTTTAGGTGATACAGGTACCATCAAATGAATGGCAAATAGGAAATCGTATATATCAGGTGCCTGGTTTACGAGTTAAAAAAAAAAAAAGCCTGTCTGCAATCAGTTACAGTTGACTGCCACAAAAATTAGTTTCCAGGGATCAAAGGAAATGAACGGCTGACCAGGGCAAGCAAGATCCCACAGTGTGTTAAATATTTATTACCAACTCACTCTGCCCCAAACATTCTGAATGTTGGCATATTTCCACTAAAATAGCTCTTCAGTAATTAATCTGGCATTTGTAATAAGATCAGTAATTAATATCAGTCCATGTACATTCTATTGAACTTTATTTTTTATCGAAAAGTTAAGTCTTCCTCATTTGCAAGATATGGTCCAAAAGAACCATTATCCATTTGGTTTCGAACTCAGGCCAAGTAGTAAAAAGAAAGTGAGCAGCATAGCTATCTCCATGAAGGAGATGTCACCGTTTTTAGACTCAATATATTTGAGGTTTTTCAAGGTCATTGGCTTTCTCTCCTTTCCATTGCTTGAGATTATGAGTACTATAATATGAATGGATTTCTGGAACAGTCTCAGAGCTTTAATGAACTATTAAGAAACACTCATGATATGTTCTTGTCTTTTAAACGGGTCTCTCAGAGTTTAGCAGGTTATAAAGGGAAACTGCAAAGGGCTTCATTGTACATGAACCATTTTCCTGGTCTTTTGAAATGTATCCTTTTTCTAAATAAGAATATTATTATAAGCAAAGCGAAAAAGCTACATTAGGCATCTGTCTCAGAAATACCTCACTGGATCCCAGCTTTTATAAGTTCCAGCAACATCACTATGTAAGATTAGCATGCATTATAGACCTGATTTCAAGAAATGGGTTATTTAGTGTAACTCAATTAAATTAAATTGTCTAAATGGAAAAGGATGCTGAATTGTTTCTTCCCAGCTCTTGGTAGCATTTCCTATCACATCTGACTTTGGAGATAACTTATAGCGAGGGTGATTCTAACAAAGTTTATTTTTGTAGTTTTTTAGTTTTACATTTTGTCAGTATTGTTTTCAAAAGCTAATGTATGGAGAATTATGGTAACAATCACTAAGCTGAACAATTTTAGTTTATTTTCTCAAAATGCAACAGGTCGAACCTTAACCTTAGATGAAAAGCCACATACTTGTCCAGCCCCTTCACGCCTACAAACTTGGAAGAACTTGTCCCAGCATGTACCACCTTTATTGGCTCTTGCCTTCATGTCTCTCTTCTGAAAGGGCATTCCAGACCAATAATCTGACTGGAAGAGAGAGAAATACTGATAGTACGATGATAGCTGTAACTAACTTTTCTACTGAAATGGTTGATGCAACCATGCCCCTCATAATGTCCTATCCATCAACCCCTGACCACAGATGGGACAGTCTAATGTAGGTGTACAGTAGGCTATATACTCCAGGTGCACGTACATGAACTGTTTGACTTTAGTACAGCTACAATATCACCTAATGACACATTTCTCACAAGACCTGCCCGTCGTTAAGTGAGGCTGTCTGTGAAGTAAGACTTAGTGCTAATTGAGGCATGACGGTATGTGTTTTATTTTGCCCATGGAACAGACACTGACGTGAGCACTTAGATGTTTTGATCTCAAGACCAATAGCAACCTCATACAACATCTGTCACTATGGCATGTTTTAGGTGAGATCCTATAGCTCGATAGGGCTAGTCATTTGTTTAGGGTGATGCAGGAAGCCAGCTTTAAGGTCAAGTCTGTTTATTTCTACCTAGGTAGAGGTATTGTTGATGTCATGTAAATGTTGACAGTCTTGTCTGCCTTTGTGCTGTCTTTCTACTGTGGTGCTGATTAATTCCTAGAGAAATCCTGCAATTAAAAAGTTAAATGATGCCATCTCAAAACTTTTGGTGGCATGTAATTATGGCTTTTCTCATTTTCTCTCTAGGAAAGCAGCAGTAAAAAATTCCAACCTTTTGCTTAGGATATTCTTTCCTATAGTTTCCCAATCAAGCCCAGATCATCTCTCCCAGATTCGAGCTGTTCTATGGAAGGCTATACTCTATTTTTTTTGTTGTTGTTTGTTTGTTTTCGTTTTTTTGAGACTCGGTCTTGCTATGTTGCCTGGGGTAGTCTCGAACCCGCAGACTCAAGTGATTCCTAGCCTCAGTCTCCCAAGTAGCTGGGATTACAGGTGTGTGCCACCATACCCGGCTAGGCTATGCTCTATTTCAGCTGCTCCATCATCGATGTTCCTACCCAAGCCTCTTTGCGAACCTTCTCCACATGCTGCCCTGATGCTGTCTTCATCCAGCCCTCTTCCTCCCCTGGTCCCTGCTTTCTCAACCCTGCTACTAGGGCAAGAAACAGTTCTGCTCCACAGTTCCTGTGCTGCAGGGCTCCAATTCTCTTTTGTGTTCCTTGGATCTTCTGTTCCTATAGATTTGCACTCTACCTTCTAACCAGTTCACTTGGTCAGATATTTCACAGTGATAAAAACTGACATTCTCAAGGGGCCGGGCACTGTGGCTCGTGCCTATAAGCTTCAGCTATGAAATGGCTGGGGCTAGGGATTGCGGTTCGAGACTCGCCTGGGGCCCTAAGTGAGACCTAGTTTCAAAAAAATAGCTGGGCATGGTGGCGCGTGCCTGTAATCCCAGCTACCTGGGAAGCTGAAGCTGGGATTGCTTGAGTCCGTGGTACCCCGGGCAACAAGAACCTGCGGTTCCACGGGCAAAAATAACGAGACCTAGTCTCAAAAAAAGAAAAAGAAAACTGACATCCTCAATATTTTAGAAACCAACAGATAATAAATAAATCAGCACTTATCATCTAATGGTAAGTGAATCAAGAATCAGAGGCCACCTTACTTTCATATATATATATATATATGTGTGTGTGTGTGTGTGTGTGTGTAAATTTTCCTTTCTCTTGTCATCTCACACAGGAATTATTAATTATAAAGGTTGTAATGGTTAGGTGTTTGTGTTTTTAAAGGCCCTTTACTTAGAGACACCTACTGAAAGTAATCAAAGGGAAGAAAAGGTATATGAAATGAAAGAAAGCAAGATTTACAATGAATGATCATGGTTGACTGATGCCTCTCCTACCCATGGATATGTTGGTGCTGTGTGCTAATCAGTTTAGTCTCTTTAAATGGAAGTATAAGGAAGTATGAAAGGAAAAACCTCTTTTCCTTTTATTCAACCTTTTATTTAGCAGACACATTGTGAATCAGAGCCCCCGATTCTTCTTTCTACCCTCTCCAATGAACACTTTCTCCTTTAAAGATGAGAAAAAGGCACAGGTGGTAGGTTCTGCCACATCACTTTACAAAAGATCAAAATATCCTGCTAGTAAAACCTCAAGGGATACTCTTGTCTAGCTGTATTTTTTTTTAATTTATTAGAAACCTGAAAATATTTGCTTCCCTTCATGTCAATTTATTGGAGTAATAATGATCATTGTTCTAACTTCCGTCTCCTCTAAAAATGATCATGGTGGTGATGAGAATAACACGCAGAGTATGTTTACTGCATGCCAGGCCTCATGCCATGTGTTTATAGAATGTTTGACTTATTTACACAACAGCTCTGTGAGTCACACATTAGCATAGCCAGTTGGCAGGGGAAGAAACAGAACCTGACTTTCACCCCAAGTTCATGAGGTGGGGTTTGGGGGCAGGCAGCCCTCAATAATACTGGATCTCCTTACTGACTTTCCAGACCATTTGAGAGTTACCCTATTTCTCCTAAAATGATACAACATAACCAATGTCCACTCTATGCTTCATCACTTACCAAGTACTTTTGTTTTGTTTGTTTGTTTGTCTATAATTGGATGAAATGTTACTTTTCTTACTCAGATAACATTGGTTTATAATACAGTATATGATTCAAAGCTGTATGTTCACATCTCTTCAGTCTCATGACCACAGCTCACTGACCACCAAGGCGTGACAACACCATGGGGTTCCCACATTTGCCCTATGCCTTTTGCCACCCCTTGAGTAGCCTCGACTGTCCATCCAGATTTCCAGGACTCGCTTTCTCTTGATTTTCCCTACCCTTTGTTTTGTTTCCCTGTCTTCCACAAAGGAGTAAAATCATGCAATGTTTGTTTTGCCTTTCTAATTCTGATTTATTACACTTAGCATAACCTCTTACAATTCCATTCATCTTGTCCCATATAACAAGATTTCATCCTCTGAAATAACGTTGTAGTACTCTGTTGTGTAACTCTAGCCCATCTTCTTGAGATCCTCATTATTTTTTTGGCACTGCCTCCACTGTGTTACTGTAATCAGTGCTGCAGTGAACAAGGAGTGCATGTCTACTTTTGCACTGATATTTTTGCATTACATATAGGTAGCTGGAAGTGGAGTTTCTGGACCATATAATCTATTTTTAACATTTTGAGAAAGCTCCATACTGTTTTCTTTAGGAAGTGCAGTGGAACACCTTTCCATCAATAGTGCACGTGCCTGTCTTCTTGAACAGGCCACACCATTACCGCCCTCATGGACTCTGACTTCCCCACAGTGAGGGATGACAGCCATGGATCATGCAGTGCTTGTGAGGGGGCAGTTGGGCAGAATGGAACTCACTGATCTTCCACGCACAGGCAGAGACATTTGAATGGCTCTCCATGCCTGCTCAGATGCATGTGCTTCAAGATCAGTCCAGAGATCTGAGGCTCGGCAGGGAGAACCTGACAATGCAAGACCCCAGGAGTCAGGCTCCTACTCTAAGAAGTTTCCTTAGTTAGAGCACCAGCCTCGTAGAGCCCGTCACTAGCGAGGGCAGCTTTGATAACATTACTGGACTTCTCCAACCCGGCTCTATTGTATCTGAGATGCCATCAACATGATATGCACAGGCTGGATCAGATCATCTGTTGACTCCTGATCATTTTAATTTGTAACTAGTGAGTGCACCAGCAACTTCTTTTTAAAATGCTAATGAATATATTAGCTCTTATACCTGACCTTGGCTAATTCATTTGGAAGCTGGACTTCATGGGGAGCACAGGTTTGGGGTACTAAGCTATGTGCTGGGAAATGGAAGTGAAATGGTATAACATTTCCAGAGAACATCTTCTGGGAAGTCGATGCTAAATGGCAATGAAAGCTTTTAGAAATACGGAGGGATAGAAAGAATGAGGGCAGAGTTTAGTCTGTTGCAGTTGATGACTGAATGAGAAATTATGATCACTGAAAAGTCAAGTTTTGTTCTTCTGAGAAAATATCATTAGGCCATTTGTTTATTTTCTAACTAATAGCTAGTAGCTAGTAACTACTAGATCTTATGGAAGTGGGTACCAGCAATCTTTCCTCCAGGACTTTATGATCTAAGTGGTGAAAATGATATTTTACATATAAGTTTTATTAGAGGATATGATAAATGATTTAGAAGTGATGCTTGAGAGAGTTAAGACAAAGGAAACAGTTTGAGAGAGTAGACCGTGTTCATATTTAGTCACTATTTCCTTTGCATTCCAGTAAAGAATAATGCAAACCATGATGCCACTGATAAGAACTGTTGGGAGGGTAGAACGAGTTAGCACCTACACAAATTTAAGACTGTAAAGTATTGGTTATTAGTCAGATGTTGTGATATGTATTTATATCTCTTTATCCTGAAAATTATTTGACTGCACTTTTTTCCTTTTCTCTATCTTTTTGAACTACAGTGTTTTTTGTTTTGTTTTGTTTTGTTTTAAATTTCTGTTCTTGTAGCCTGCTATTCCCCAGGAGGTTAGAACTGTTAGAAGTAAATTAAAGTCCATTTTCTATGAACAATAGGGTATGTGTTCATTTTGTAAGTCACCACTAGTAAAGCAAAATGATGATGATGATGAAGATGATAACGATAATAGTATCCCTCTACAGGATAATTTGAGTCTCAATATCTGGTACATCTAGCTCTTTCTTCCACTCTCCTTCTCACTGATTGACTGATTGCTTTGTGTTTATATAAAAGCCCATCTAAGTCAGATTTTCCCCTGTGAATTTCACTTACTGGTAATGTCAAGTACAAATCCTTACTAGCCCACACTGATATACTGTGTAAACCTTTTTAATCACCTAATTGTTTTGCAGGGGAGAAACAGCTCTAGGAAGAAGAATAAAACTCTTTTAGTGATTACAACAGCATCCTCTAGCCTTCTAGATTAAGAAGCATCAGAAAAACAAAGACTCTAAAGTCATTTAGACTACCAGTTTATTATTGGATCTTAACCCCTTTATTCTCCTTGTTTTGTAGAAGAAGCTTTCTGAACTGGGTGATTAATTGTAATATATTACATTAAGATAACATTTTTTTTTTCCTGAGCAAACTATATTTTAGAGAGGCTTTGTGATATATTGATAAGCTTATCTTGACATATGGAATGATTTAGAGAAAGAGACAATGAAGCAACCCAGGAAAAATGTTCTTCATGGCTTAACAATGAGTTTATCAAAATTTGTCAAGGGAAAACTACGAATACCTTCAAACATTGAATGTTTTTGCCATTTTTAAAGCAGTATTAAGGAAGTTTTTTTTCCAGGCCTGGATGCAATTTTTCTGGATTTTAATACATTAGTATCTTCCTCTTTCTTGGGCCACAAAACGCTGTACCACTGAGGTAGAAACAGGCATCCTTTAAATTGCATAGAAATTACTCATGTAGAATGTAGAGCTCAGCAGTGCACCTACCTTTACTTAACTCATTTAATAACAGAAAGAAATCAGACAGATGAGAATTTTTCTAACAATCCTTTAAACCAAGTACAAAGAAAAATATGCCAAGACTTATGGAGATTAACATAATACACTAGAAACCAACTTTTATCTTGGGAAAAACAAATGATACCATGGAGGGAAATTGCAAGAAATTTTGTTGCTGAGATACCTTGAATATGTCAATTCAGCCCAAGAATTGGATGGTGTTCAGTTGTTGATATGGCTGTAAAAAGGATGCAATGTGTGTACGTACCGAGTGAGGAATCTGTCTGAAGTTAATAGACTCTTTCGCTTGTCTAAAACCTGCTTTGGATGGAATGTGTCCCTCCAAAATTCATAGCTTGAAATTCTACCCGAGGTGTGATGACATTGGGGGAGGGACTGTTACGACATGACTAGGTCAAAAGGGTGGGATCCTTAACATTGGGATTGAGGACTGGTGCCCTTGTTAAAGATACCCCAGAGAGCTATCTCACCCTCTTGCAGCCACATGAGGAAACCTTAAAACATTGATCATCTATAACCCAGAAATAGCCGATCACTAATCGCTGACCACACAGACCCCACAAACAGCCAATGATTAATCACTGACCACATAGGCCCCTATCTTGGACCTCCAGCCTCTACATCTCTGAGAAATATATTTCTATTGTTTATAAGCCATCCAGTCTCTCAGATACTCTTACAGTCATCTGAATAGGTTGAGAGGAAACTTACCTGAACTCTGTACTGTTCTTTTTCCTACCGAGGTCTCTTCCTTCTACCATCCCCCCCGCCCCCCAGCATCTAATGTACCACAAGCCCTGATTCAGAAGCACTGTCATCTCACATGGTCTCACCCTGTGTTTCCTGCCACCCTGTGTAGATCCTTTATTAAAAGAGAATTAGCTCTTATGAGCCAAGGATGTCAGTGGCCATTGAAGAGTGCAAAGCAGACAGCTTAATCCACTCAAAATGTGGAAAGAACTGCTGATCCCATATGTCATTTAATAATATCATCGGGGTGAATGTGAAGTCATTTCCCAGAGCGTCTCCTCATAACAGCAGAGCCAAAAGACATGGGCAAGGAAGAGAGATGGAATTATAGCAGTGGTTGGATCCAGACAACAGTGTGGCATTAAGAAAGCTGTGAGGACAGGATTTGGCCTTGGGAGAAATACCAGAACTTGAACCTGTGTGGGAATTCTTCACAGCTTTCAGCATCAGCCCCTCTGGTGGTGCCATGCTTTATTTTCCCACCCAAGGCAATTATTTGAAATAAGATAAATGACTCAAATCACCAGTGGTTTTTTACAAACAAATTTTTACAAAATTGCAAGACATCAGAGCAAATCACTTCATCTAGAACGATAACTAAATAAGAAAGTTTAGTTTAATGTGATTAAGGTGTAGATAATTAAGAGTGATGGCAAAGTTGACTTTCTGTATGAGAAAAATGTAATTAAACTCTCTAATCCATGGTTGACAATGGACAACACCCAGTACTTACTATAGCTCCAAAAACATTCCATACGTACTCATAAGGTGGAGACCTACAGAATTATGGAATGATCTGGAAGATCCATTTTTAAGATTTTAAGGAACTGCCATATTGTTTTCCACAGGTATTGGACCAGTCTACATCCTCACCAATAGTATAAGAAGGTTCCTTCTTTCTCTGCATCCTCACTAGCATTCATTGTTTCTGGGTGTTGAGAAAAGTCATTTTCACAGGTGTCAGAAGGGTTCTTATAGGGGGTCTTGATTTGAAAGACTGATTATATGAGATGCTGAACATTTGTTTGTGATTCCGCTGGCATTGGGAAAGTCTTCTTCACAGCTCCCTCATCAGTTAAACAGGGTGGACAATCCTTGCTCTAGGGTAAGATTGATTGTGAAGCTATACAAAAGGTGAGGTTTTGAACATGATCAAGTATTATACCAACACACAAGGTTAACATGTGACTATGAAAATATTTGCAACTTTTAGCTAATCTCTAACTTAGGCCAAAATAAAAGAACACAGAATAAATTGGGAGAAATGTAAAAATTCCATGTAGAAGAAATAGCGTATTCTTAGATGTCTCTCCAAACTTCTCAAAAGACAGAGATCACAGTCCAGATCACAGGGAAATCTGACTTCTGAAGGGAACTGAACTTGACTCTGTTCTCTTATTTTATTCTTTGGTAAATTGTTTCCAGTTGTCAGACTTGGACAACTGGAAACAGGTTTCCAGTTCATCTTCCCCTTGATCCATTCAGCAGCGGTTATATCTGTTATTTCCACTTTACCCCCCCCCCCCATTCTAGCATGCTGCCTGACAGAGTAAGTTTCCTATAAATAATTTTATGAATGAATGAATGCTGCATACATAAAGAGATCTATAGTATCATTGCAATTAGAAAATAACTCTTTTCTTCAGTCATTATTATGAAAAAAAGGGGTGCATGCTTTCACTGATACTCCCAGATGGCATTCAAAATCCACTATAAAATTCAAATATAGAAAACAACTAGATAGTTATAGATGATTAAAATAAAAAAGAAGTGATTTGATACCAGAAACTTAAATTTTAAAAGTTCAAACTATCTTAAAGTTAAAGATCTCTGTTTGTGGAGTGATATTCCTTTATTTTTTTATTTTTTTAATCTATGCAAGGAATTGTTCTAACCAGCAGCAAAAGCCAGGTGATACTAGATGTAAAATTCCCAGATTCAGTGTAGAGATAGAATGGAACTTGTGCCACCATTTGGTGAGATTTTGGAGTTGCAAATAATTATTCCTAATTTTTATGCCAGTGTGTTCTAGGGAAACTCCTTGAGCACTATAATTGTTTCTATTACTTAACACGAAAAATAGTGCTGATCTTTTTTAAGCCATGGTGTCACTGATGCATAAAATTGTAAACTGAATCCATCAATGAAAAAGGTTACTGATTGCATTGTTCTTGGGAAGGAGCGTGGCAATTTGGGGATAAAATGAAAGAGACGTTTGCTTACTTGACCACTCACAACAACAGTTTTGCAAGTTAATTTCTGGCCACTGAAATAGGACCAGGCTGTGACTACAATTCTCTAAGTCAACAGGCTCGAAGAGGCTGAGCTTCTTGTATCTGGTGAGGCCTTTCCTTAGTCTAACAAGACTGATTTTTTTCCCCCTAAATTGCCTCTGAACTACAGAAATGTATCAACCAATAACAACTTAGTAAGAGCAAGAAATTTCCTTTCTAAGGGGCTATGGTCATCTCGATGAGAAACTCTGGATTACTGTAAAATCGGTTTTGTGGCTATTCTTTCTCATCAGTCATCATTTTATGGCAAAAATTCCCAAATTCTGCTTGATTCTGCCACACAGTCTTCCTTGCTGTCTTTCCACTCTCCCGGATCCCCTCTAAGGAGGACGGTCCTGCCATCTCCTCAAGGGCCCCTGGGGGTTTTGCACTGCTGCAGAGACAGACCACATTGCATACAGAAATAAGCAAGTTTGGGCAAAACTTTAACATTGTCTATTACTGTTTTCTTCTATCCAATTTCTCTACCACTTGATACTTTTGGTATCAAGGCTGTTGCTAGTGGATTTCCAATTGCTCCAAAGTCAGGTGAATTTATGAAACTACGCATTGTACTGATTTCAGCTTTGTCAGTTTTTTTTTTTTATGTCAACATTTCGCAATTCTCATTTTGTAAAGATCTGAAAACCCCATTTAACTGTGTAAGAGGAATGTTAATGCTAACTGTTGACAATACATTTTAAGGTGAAATTTCCCTAAGATATTTAGCGCTGAAAATGGATAGTGCCTAAAAGAAGATGCAGTACAATTCTACATCAAAAAACTCAATGTGTATTGGTGGACTAAATAAAAACTACCTTTGAGAAGAAATATTAGAATTGTGCCGAAGAGCAAACAGTTTCTCTGAAATTGTGCCGCATTTATAGGAGAACATAGTTTTTGAAGATTATCTAAAGTTAGCAGGGATCCCATCAAATTAATGTGAATTGTACAGAAACAACTGTCATGATGGAATAAAGTTCCCCAGGTTTTGGAAAAGATATTTTACTTTCAGCTGTAGAATTCACAATGATCTTATACGTGGCATTCAGTTAATGATAAATCAAAATTAAAGCATAGAAAGAATTATTTGAGTCTCATTACTGCATGAGAATCATAGCATCTGTCCAGGCCTTAAAGATAACATTTGGTCAAGGCAGACTAAAAGTATTTCTTTTAAATGAAGGAAAATATATTATGTTTTCAAATAAAGGCAGGGTTTTTGGACTAAATATACATTGATTGTATGACTTCCACTTGAACTTTGTTATTTCTGCAAAACATATCTAGCAAGTTTTAATAGTTAGAATGGTTACATGATTTTGGAAATTAAAGTAATTGTCTTATGATTATTTTTGCAAAATAAAGCAAAACATGGCTGTGTTTTGTTTTATCCCTGTGTCAACTTTTTACTGTTAACACTGGTAAGTATTGCTAATCATTGGATAAGAGTAATTTGAAAGCTTAAATAATTGAGCTGGTTTTATTACATTCACTTTCCGGTACTACTTGCATAAATATACTTTGAGAGAGTGTTTTGTACCCTCATTTGTTGAATTTTAGAATATTCACTCTTAATTCTGTGGGATGGGTAGTCTAAAGCCTTTGAAAACTTTGCCTTAAGAGAAAGGTGGTACATGATATTTTGATTGTTGAACATCATTCTATTAGCATAAAAATGCACTGCTGACTATTGGTTGATTTTTTTCCTTACAGATGTAAAGTCAGTAGTTTCATAATATAGCAATGAAGAAAGTGAAATTGGAAAAGAAAGTCCTCCATTGATAAAATAGTAGAATAAAAGTGTTAGTGTTACATGACTGTGAGCTTTAAGTCATAAGACTTTTTTTCAACAACAATGATTCCTTTGGGATTTTAACCTAACCAAACATAAAGCTACAATAATAAAAATAAATACTACCCTAATATTAAATATAAAAACAATTAAAAAAAAAAGAAACCCTCTGAACTTTGATAATGAAAAGTACATTCTAAAATTATTTTAAAACTTGCAATTATCAGTTAAGTCATGAGCATTATAAAGATTTGGTAGTTCATGTAATAAATGTTAGGACCTTGAGCATGTTTATAAAATATTTTATGAATGACTGATATTTAGGTAATAGCCATAGATCTCAGAAAAGATATATCTATTGTTTATTTTAAATTATTTTGCATCTTTTTCTTGTGTCAGTTTTTTGTTTTGTTTTGTTATGTTTTTTTGCCTCATATATTAGTAGTACAAAAAGCAATCTTTTTTCTTTTTTAATTTTTTAGCTGACTTTGTCCTTTGGAAAGAAGGCACCTGAATTAATAAATCACCCAAAAATTTCTTCACGCATTCTTTGTTGTTTTCCTTACAAAGAAATTCAAAGAATTAGCAACAATTGATGTTACCATTTGTTTTGGAGTGGATGACTTTGAATGGTTACTTTTATTGTAGCACCTCCATAAATTAATGGCATTTGGATATTCATTAGCTAAGTCTAATAATGGTGTATTTAGCTTCAACAATCAACAGGGCTGAAGCAGTGGATGGTCCTGTGTGTTTGAAGATCATTGTATGCCCCAAGTGCTGAAAGCACTTCATGTATTTTAAGGCATTTTCTCTTCATTTATCTTCATTTGTATACAAGGGAGACAGGAGAGGAAGGGAAGGTAGTGTGTGCAATCTACAATTTCTAAGATTGAAAGTGGATCTTCAGCGTTGAGGGACTGAATAGATTTGAATAGTGTCCAGGATTTCCTCGCCCAGGAAAAGCGCTTGAGTTTATTTATGCTCCCCCCACCCCCATTTTGGGGAGGAGAGGAGATTAACTTTCCATATTGTAGCCACAAAACACTCAGAAATTTGAAACGAGTCTCCCTTATCCACCACTATTGGCTTCTTCTCAAGCAAGTAATAACTACACAGCAAATCCCCAATCATTTGACTTGACCTCCTCATAGCTACACTCTGTTTTATTTCCCTTGTTGTTTGCCTAGGAGTTAATCCTCTAGCTTGTAAAGCAGGCAGTGATGGCAGCGAACACCGCAAACCGCACGGTTGTTTTATGCTGTAGATTCTCTCCTCATCCCTCCCGTGTATCCAAGATAGGGAAATAGTCAACTGTGGGACTTTTACTTCCCATTTACAGCTGACTGGGCACAGCAAAGAGAATAATTCAGGCGGCAACGAGTATAGGGAGAAGCAGGTTGAACCTGGTTTACAAATAGATTCATGTTCTGTCCTTTTTTTGCCTTTGCCAGCCAACAGCTCCCTCCAAGCACAGATATTTTTTGTCCTTTGATCTTATACTGCGCCATAAACCACACTGAAATTGTTAACAGCTAATAGTATCACTGAATTACTGTATTTGCCCGGCTGTCCTGCATCACTGGGATTATAACATTGACCCTCCACACACAGGTACAAGGTGGTGTCGAGAAATTGCCTTTTCGGTGTAATGCGGTGTGCTATTTTGGGGGCCATTATTAGTAGCATTGTTCAGATTATAGAACTGTTGTCACCACTTTATGGGTATAGGGAATGCGTAAGAAAACTATCACAATCATTCTAACCAGAGCACAATTCCACATTATGCATTGAGGTTTTCTGAAATGGTCAGATCATGGATGCCAACTTATGGTCCACACGCTGGCATATAATGCTCAGAGTTCAACATGTAAAATTTGCATGAGGCTGCATCCCGAATTGACCATGTATAAATCAAATAAACTGTAAACAGAAGTTGCAATTTTGAAAAGCCTAGAACATCTAGTAACTTGAAATAATATATATAATATATATTATATAATAATATATAATATATATTATATAATATATAATATATAATAATATATATGATATATAATAATATATATTATATATATATTTCAAGTTACTAGATATATATATATTTACTAGATATATATATAGATATATATATCTATATATCTATATCAAGTTACTAGATATATATATATATATATTTGTTTGCATTCTCTCATTGCTTAGCCATTCTAGAGTCAATTAAATACATAAAACTGGCCAGTTTCTAAGATGTAACCAGAACAATTGTCTGCCCTACATATCTCCCTAAATATCTTCTTAATTTAATGGGCATACTAACAATTTTTACAATCTTAGGAGCCCAACAGACTGAGGTAGAAGATCGTTGGCACTTTGGTGGCAGATGCAATGTGTAAAATATATTGCAGAGTTGCGAACTGATAGCCCTGAAACATATACGGTGTTGCAAACCAACATTACTGTTATAAAAATACATGTTTCAAAGAATCTGAATTTTGAATCAATGAACCCATCATCCTGATCTGTCCATGGCTACTTTCATGTATAGTGGAAGATAATTTGTATTTAATACCATTCTTGCTAAGTGCTAGCAATTGGCATTGCATGATGACAACACAATAGCCCAGAGCTTCGCATCCTCCAAGTATAATGAGGCCGGGACTGTTTACCAGTTGATGTGGATACTGCTGTAAGGTATACAGGTTCAATTTTCTTTTCTACTTAACACTGGAGATCCTTTCAGCGTCGTAGTGCTTTGAAGTATTTTTTCAGGTCTGTATCTTGACTGGCATAGAATCAAAGTTACTTAGGAAGAATGAACACTACACATCAAATATCAGAATTACCTCTCAGAAGACATCTGTCACAGTCAAGCCGAGCATTTCATGTTTGTTTTCTGGTCAAGACACACTGCATATTTTTCAGATGCCATGATGATAAGTACGGATGAATGATTAGAACAGATTTGCCTTTAATCAGCCCTGAGTATTTTTTGTACACCTTAAAGTTAGCCATTGGGTAAGAGTTTTGTACATTTATTATTTTAGGGAGCTCAGAAAATAGCACCTGGATGGAGATGGGGAGTGAGTCAGTTATATGGCCTTTACTGTCTCAACATTATCATTGTCATTGATCTCATTCCTTTTAACATAAATCAAAAGAATCATTGACTCATATTTCTTAACACTTCATTGAGTTTAAAGTAAAATTTTAATACAATCAGTTTATTTTTTTGCCTGTCATACTCTATAGAATGCCAAATAGCCGTGACAATAGTTTCTCCAGTTATTTCAGTAAAATGTCTTTTGAAAAGGAAATAACAATGAATCATACAGTAAGCTTTTTCTCAAAGATTTCAATTGTAGGTAAGTAAGAAAGCATCTGATCTGCAAATGTTGAATACTGTTTTTAACTTTATTGCAAAGATTTTTTTTTCTATTTTAAAATAAAAATCTTTTGTAGATGGGTGCCTTCCCATAGTTCTGTGGCATTTAGAAGAATCTTGTTTGAGATGTTATGATCACTCAAGAATTCTATCTTTAAAAAATCCTATCTTTAAACCTGTGAGTGATAAATACCCAAATTGCTACTGTGAAAGTGTTTGTAGTTTAAAACTCATGTTGAGAAATCTGCACTAGAAAGTTTGCAGAAAATTACTCTCTTCTCACCTTTAATTGCATGAAGTTGAATATCGTCTCTCTTGAATAAAGCACAAGTAGTAAAATTGTCTCCATTTATTATGCAAAGTCTTTCTCAAACACATTATGGGGACAGAAGAGTCAGGAATTCTTCATTGAATTAAATTAAGAATGAAACATTTAGACTGATTTGTGGACACAAGAGAATCTTAATTTAGTTGATACGAAGACCTGCTTTTGATAAAAGCAGATATTGCAAATGGAAAATGGCAGATACTGTTCTTATGGAATTGTGTTTCTTTTTATTGTGTATATTTAGTTTTTGCATATTACAAAAATGACAAGAGAAATAATTTCCAAAAAAATTCAAACAATGGAAAATTACTTCCTTGGAATAAAGGTTCCTGATTAGAATGTATTCTTTTCTATCAAAAACAGTAACTGCCCTCTTTTTATATCTTTTCTAAGCACAGCATATTGCTGTTTCTCAAAATTATGACTAAATTGAATAAACTGTTTTGAATAGCAATCATTATAAAATGCAATTACTACTTTAATTGGGAGTTATATTATTTTAATATTATAAGAATTAGTCAAGATAGGTTTAATTAGAAGCATTTTAATAATTTTACTTTCTGTCGACCTTAAATGCTATTTAATATAGATGAATAGAGGTTATATAAGTGAATATTCTGTGGTATCTGAAGGAGTTCCAAGTATCGATGAAATCTGTTGGTAAGCCCAACCCATAGTCCTGGACATATTTCTTGTTTTCCAAGGAACCTTGGAGAATGTAAACATGACATTAGCATTCCCCAATGATATTTCACTTAAACAAAAACAAAAACAAAAGACATATAGCTTTCATTGAATCAGTAGGTTTCCATATTGAATCAGTAGGTTTCCATCAATGAAATGGAATTAAGAAGATAGAAATATGTTAAAGTACTTTACGTTCTGCAAAACATTTTAAAATGTTGGTTGGGATTATTTAAGGTATTGCTAGCTTTCAGTATGATCAACCATATTTTAGTAGTCAAGAGGCAGAAGACAGATTTTTTGAAACAACACTATGCATAGAAGTGAAAGAACTGGAAGTGATAATTCTAACAGAGGTAAGTTAGAAGAAGACAGATGAACGCTGGGTGGTGTCAATACGTGGAATCTAGACAAATAGAAGTAAGGTCAGATGAAGACAAACTCATCCTTCAAAACTGATTCTGGGACTCACTCCAGTGGGAATGCCGGTGGGGAAATGTTAAGAACAGTAAGGTGATGGACTCAGTTGTGCATTGTAGGTGATCTGGTGCTTATGCTGGTGAATGAAACCACATACTTTTTTTTCTTACCTGATTCTTGTCTCTTGAAGTCATAAAAAGTTCTCCTTAGACAGTTGCAGACAATAGGTTGAAAGAGGCAAATGTACTTAAGAAAGACAAAGAGCTCAAAAATAAAGCAATAAAGGAAAGTAAGATTCCCTGGCACAGTGGCTTGGGAAAAGTAGGTAGAGATGGCCAAGATGACTGTGCAGGTGGGTTCTTTTAAAAGCTTCCTATGAATGTTCTGAGAACCCCATGGCTCTTTAATTGTGATTGGCTGAATCACTGAGAGGAGGGAGTTCCTGTGAGGAAAAGCCAGGTTGAGTGTGCCCACAAAACTTGCCAGGAACCTGCCCTATAATCTGTTATGCTCATGTCCTTTTCCATACTTTTGACCCCAGGTATCTGTCTGGCTGTGGTTGAAAAGTGGCTTTAAAGTTGTTGTTGTTTTCCCCTGATTCTTCCATGAATTTTTCATAGTCCCTTCTTGAAGGTCTGTTTAACTACCTAGTCTGTTCTCAGGGGCCTCCTCTCTCCCCACACCTCAGTTCTTACACTACAGGCCATGACTGACAGGGAGGGGGGGTATCTTAATATTTCCTCAAAATTTATCTTTATTTTTTATTTTGTACATCATTTATATTTGTATGGTTGTTTACCCTCTAACCCCCTCCTTCTCCCTGACTATTCAGCCAGTCACTCTACCTCCTTTGTTGTAGTTGCGTGCTAGTCCATGTTTAGTCCTTTGGTCTTTTCTATTTCTGGATCTATGTCCTTTTTGTTAGGAGTCACATGTGGAATGAAGAAGAAAATGAGATGGAAGAGATGGATAGTGATCTGTGAGGCCAGCTCACAGAAACAGGGATCCTGGGAAGCATGTCCAGATCCAACCTGAATAAAGTTGTGAAGCCCCTTATATGTCCCAACAAGGAAATGTTGCAATGATGTCATGAGGAAGGAGCAAAGCGTACGTGACATGCAGCAGGGAGGATGCGGAGATGCACAATAATAGGAGAATTTGCCTGTGGGAGCAACAGTCATCATTAATTGGTCCTATGTCTCATGGGACATTCTAATGTGGTTAGGAAGCTGGGTTACAGGTGAGACATGCTGTTGCCCACCCCCTAGCGTAACAGAGGGGGCTAGAGAGATAGGAGGTGTTCTTCTTATCTAAAGCTCCATCTCCCTACCTGCTTCCACATCCCACAACACAGACCTGTAACAAAAATGTGAAATGAGAATGTAACAAAGATGCCAGGGAACTGCAGCTTCTGCAATGTGAGGAGTTACATTTATACAAAGGGTTTTATGGACAAAATTATTGTGATTTTAATTTAGGTTTTGAAGTGGGGTATCAATATTTCCCCCATACCTTTTATACTGTGGAATATGGACTACTTTTCTATTCATTCCCTGCCTTCCTCCCTCTTTCCTTCCTCCTTTCTAATATTTGCTTACATGACAAACTCTAAATTATTCTCCAAAACCGTTTTTTTTGTACCAGCAATTGATTGTGAATTTACTTTTAATATAACTTTCTGAAGGAGTAAAGAGCGTGAGTTTTATTTACACGGTTGGTTTGGAACCACATCTACCAAACTCTTTCCAGCTCTTTTTGTGTTTGAAAAAAAAAATATGTTCCAGAAGAGACACTTCAGAAGAGATATTTGTGTGAATTTGGCAACAAAAGAAGAGTATAAAGGCGGTAACTTTTAGATAGAATGATGGAAAGCTTTTTAAAAAAATATGTTACATAACATAAAAATGTTACATAGGACATTGATTTTTTTTTCTATTGGAATAAAGACATTAAAGGGACTTCAAAAATATTGTTATAGCACTTATTATATAGGTTATTGTGGAAATCATTGTAAAGAGCAATTTTCAAGTAATGAAAACACAAGACTTCTAAAATTATAGGATCATATGTGTGATATTTTAAAATGTTGCTGCTCACGTTAAATTGCAAGCTATTCAAATATAAAGCAAGTTTTGTAATCCTTATTCTTTCCATTTTAACTTCTGTACAGTCAGTGATACCCTATGACTATATTGCCATGAACTTTAACAGACAGACCAATTAAGATGATTCCAGTTTAATTCCAAAAGATTCTGCTGCTTACCCTATGTTACACCTCTCCTTAAAATTTCTTTCTCCCAGTTGACATGAAATGAGGTCATGTTGCTTGCTATTGCATACTTCCACGAACACTGGAAGGAAAAACTGTGTAACTCAGTTGCATGATTGGGATACCTCCATGGAGGAAATATTGATGTATTTCTATTTTAGGGTATCCCACTGGTGTGAGGGATGGTTGATGTGTGGTAAGGGATTCAACAAGGCTGGTGACCACAGAAACAGGGGTCTGTTTTGCTCTAACCAAATATTCAGGAGTTAGGAATTGAGACATGTTTCATATTGATGTGTCCAGATAGTCTGGGAAAAAAATCCCAGATCCACCATTTATCAACTGGTTGACCTTGGTGGAGTTAAAGTTTTGTTGCTTAGATTATTTGTGAAATGTAAATGATGATAAAACTCCCTTTTTCATGAAAATTAAATACATACACATATACACAACACACCCTCTTATAACAAGGAGACCTGGAAAGATGTGTTAGTTTGTTTCAATCTATGTTTGGTTAAGGGTGGCACTGTTTTGGGTCATTCTCCATACTGATAACAACGCAAATATATAGTAGATTTAGAAAAAAAAAAAAAAAAAGCTTGATTCAGTTATATAAATGTGCTATTTGCTCAAGGTCATCCTTCGAAAATAAATCAAATTACCATGAAACTCTTCTGGGGTCATGGATGGTGGCTCAAGAAGACAACCCTTATTAAGGCTAGCTTGCTGTTATTATTGGTCACTGTTCTTTAAGATGGGTATTACCACAAGTCTTACAGTGTTTGTTGGGAAGGAAGGAAGGGGGCCTCACTTTGAACTTACAAATGTGGAGTCAAGTGTTTTCATGGCAGAACACCTATGTAAATCATAGGGGATGGTTAAAATGGTCCCTCATCCTATGAAGTTTGTTTTGAATTGAATTGAAATGGAATGAGTCGATTTAAATAAAAAGCAAAGCATCAACTGTGATGTTAAAATCTTAACCTGTTTGTCCATACAACTGATCACCACTCTTGGAATTCCAGCGAAAAAGAGTGTTCATGGAGGAGAAAGGACTTGGCATTCACTTTGAAGAGGGGGAAGATTTGAAAGGAGAAAAGGAGGGACAGATATAACCCAGATTAAAGGAAAAATGTTGGGAATGTAGGCAAGACTGAAGAACAGAGAAGCTGAGCCTGGAAATCTAGCTTTGAGTTTGCAGAAAGAATGAGCCAGGAGGTATGCAAAGTGTTTGTCTTCCCAGAGATAGCAGTTGCCAGAACATGGCTCTTCTGTTCAGATGAGTCTCCAGGTCTATATCCTCAGGATCATCTTCACTTCAGCTCAGCTAGCTGCAAATTCACAGATTCCCCTCTGTCATCTTCATATGTTCCTAAAAATATTGAGATGTGTCAACATGCCTATGTCAATAGGCATGCTCACCAAATTTCAGAGAAAGGATCAACATTCTCACGAAGTATGGGAAGAGGTACATGGAACAATATCTAGTGCCAAGGCTATTCACCCTGTCTCCATGGAGTCACAGACAGTATCATCTCCTCCTGGCCACCCTGTGTGATTATCCCATATAAGGTAGCTAAGAAACTTATCTAAGATATTGCTTCGGTACATTTTTTGCTTGTTCAAAGATTTTACTAGTACTCCATCACACGCTACTCACATGAGCTTTCTTCCCTGTCCATGACTGGGGTTGGAGGTAATATTTTAGTGTTAAATTCCTCTGGAAGTTGGAAACTGATGTGTTGTGTCCCTAGCCCCCATGCTTCCATCATAAATCCCCTGTGTGTGAGCTGTGATCAAAACCCCAGGCAACAAAACCCCAGACACCTCTCACGTTGGACTTTTCAAGTGTTTGCTCTTAATCTCCCAGGAACAGAGGCAAACACCAGATCTTTCTCTAGCTGGTTAATTCTTCACAAGACGGAGTCATAGCAGTTTCATATAGAAGCAGTTGGTGAATTCACTGTCATTTACTGAAATTGGGATGGGAGCACTAAATACAGACTTCCTGGCATTTCAGCTATTTGTAACCAACTTCAGTCCAGAATATTACTGTTATCATGAAATCTTTCAAGAAAGAGGAACACCACTTTCACATAATTCTTATTAAGTGTACTTTTTATCACTGTTCTATTTCTGTTAATCTCTTTTTGTGCCTTATTTACAAGATAATTTTTTCATAGATGTGGAAGTGAAGCTAAACATATATGTGTGTGTGTGTGTGTGTGTGTGTGTGTACCACCACAGTTCCAAGACTTTTACTGGAAGTTTTGGAAAGTATTCCCTGCAGATAAGGAAGACTACACTATTTTAGAAAGTTGGTTCTGTTGTTAACATGGGGAATGAAGAATCGAAGAGAAATAAATTACAATAACATAGGTCTAATGAAATGAGCACCTAAGAGGGTAATATGATGGATCTGATGCATTAAGTCAGCTTTTCAGAGTAGTTGTAACACCTGGCAGGTGAACACTAAACACAGTGGCAGTGGAATTGATTGCTCAAACATAAGCATGACACATATGGAAGAATCAAATGGGATTTCACTCTGGGAGCCAGGACTAGCAGATTAACAGTGTCTTTAGAGGCACCAGAAAGATTTGGAAAGGGCATTGGTAAGGTTGGAAAGGGCGTGGTTTCTAACACGTGGCCCTTGAGCTAAGGAGTTATTTGTTTGGAAATGCCATATGACATTTTTGAACCATGAAGTTTGATAGCAATGGAAAGACCACAATGAGTGGTCACTTGAGTGGTAACTACATAGCTGTTCTATTGGGGGCTTTTGAGTGCTAATAATTCTCCAGAGACCAGCTGTTTAACAGTGAACTTAGTTACAAGCAAACAATAGCTCACTTTTTAGAACCACAGATTTACGTATTTCTCATTCTCCTGGTGGCACGCTTATGCTTTCTAGCTATCACAAATTCCAGTTGCTGGCATATGTAGACATATACACAGACTTCTAAACTGCAATTTTTTTCTCACTGATGTGCCAGTGGATCCTGATAGAGGGAACTAGATTTAGAGTAAGACAGAATCAATTAAAATATCTTCATACTGCTGTAAAGCAGATCGTGTTTGGCTTCACCAGTATCCATTATCTTTCCCCTTTCCCTGACTTCCTTCCAGAAGCTGAGCACATGATTCAGTCTGTTAATAGCATGAGGGGCAGAGGTCTGCCATGTTGTTTTGGCAGCTTTTGTTTTTCTGATGCAGTGTCGCCCCCCTGTCTTCCTTCTACTCCCCGGTGTTGGAATGCAGCCATTCCATAGGCATTACAGACACAATCAAAAACATTTCTGAGACTTTGGTGCTGACATCATTGAACTAGCGAACCAACTAGTGCCTGCTCTCGAATGACTCATGTGATAAACAATCCCCCTGGATACCTACGGCATTGTGTTTGGATTTATAGATAGAGTCTTCTACCCGATTTATGATATTGCCAACTCAATCTCCTCATTAGTAAAATGGAGATGATCTTAATAACACCTGAGTACTACTGTGGCAGCGAAGAGTGAATTATGTTTATGAAGACAGCTTTGCAAATTGTAAAATGCTATACAAATGTTAGTTGTTATTGCTCATAAAATCATGTGTGCCCTTTTTCCACATTCAATTATGAAGCTTGATGAGAATAGCTGAAGTGGTGAATAAGTTTGCTGAAAGAGAAAGGAATAATTCTTAATGAATTATTAACAGCAATTATCTCTGTGACCACGCTTTGTGAGCTGACATCTGCCCACTGTGGTACTCTCTTCCTGGGTTCAGCTCAAAAACACCTAAGAGAGATTTATATGCATAATATCATTTTCCCCAGGTTCATATAGTCAGTCACAGAATTGCCACTGGAATTCCCAAAGGAGGAAGAGAACATAGTGGAGATTATTGAACTCAATGGGTTATTTTTAGAGAAGGGTAAGAAAGAAAAGGTCTTTAAAAACAAATAAAATGCAAGTGTGTTATACCACCAAGCACAAGTCTGACTTTTTCCTAGTCTTTTTCCTTATTTTTCATATAAGCATATTTACCTTGTAGTTGATTGAAGCAAATCTATCTATCTATCTATCTATCTATCTATCTATCTATCTATCTATTTTTTGTGTGTGTATGTGTGTATGTGTGTGTGTAGAGAGAGAGAGAGAGAAAGAAGATGGAAAAGTACAGAAGCCCTATTCTAACTTGATACCATTATTTAATAAAAGAATCCATTTATTACATATTGATAATCACAAAGAAATATTAGCTGTTCGCTTTATGAACAAAGAAATGTAGATGCCAAACTGGAGCTACATGTTGTAAACTTCTAATTTTCATGTAATTCCAAGTGTGAATGGATTTATTTTGAGTGTGTCTCTTTGGGCCAGCCTCCACTTCCAAAGAAGATGGTGCCTGGTTTAGTCTGTCAGGTGCCTGGCAATGGACTCTGGAAGCAGGGCCCCACTCTGCATGCAACCTGACCACGGATGCTATTCCATCGCCCCTTCTTGGAGGTAGACAGAAGCCTCCAACAAAGCTGTGTATAATTTGCTTCTCACCCACTGCAGGAGTTAAGGCGCAGAATGGAGACTGGCCTGAGGGAGTTAGGTGCAACATTAAGGAGCCTAAAAGAAAAAAGCAGATGTCAATGTGATCATTGACTAAGTCATGTGCTAATGTAACATCTTTGGAAATCAAACAATTTACAAAATATATTTGATAAGGAAAGCAACCAATGTTTTCACCTCCATTTCAGCTATTCAACTCTTTAAGTGTTTAGTTTGTCCTGGTTAATATGTGTGTGTGTGTGTATGCTTGTGTGCCCTTTTATTTTATGCCCAAAGAAATTGCTTCACTAGACTTTTCCTTGTTCCAGCTCTCCTAGACAAGGGAAATAACTCATTCCTTACCAGAAAACCAAGCACAAAATCCCTGCAAATCATCAACAGTTTTCACAGTGTGGCTCAGCCTTCACAAGTGAAGCATGCTATTCGAGCGTCCATGAGCTGTCCGGTCCAGATCTTGCATAGCCTCAGTCCTCTGGCCCAAGATCCCAACCCCATAGAATTCAGTTGTCAGGCAGGGGTTTGGGGTGGGTGGGCTAATACACACTGCCCACTCTTTGAGTACCGCGTTAACTACTATTGTGACTGACTTTGAAACATTCTACCAAGTATCTCAGTCCACTCTTAACATGGAGGACTCAGTGTACTCAACTGCATCCTCCTCAAGTAACTGTAATTAACTGCAGATATTCATTCCTTGACACTCAGTATCTCTCAAATGCTTTTCAAGGCACTGGTGTTTTCTATACCTTGTGCTATTAGTTCACTCAAAAGCAGTCCTTATTGCCAAGAAATAGCAACATGGATGTTAGAAGTAAAACTACTAGTGTTGATTCTGTCATGCCTTGTAATATCATCATGTGGTATCAATGTTTTCATGCATTGTCAGTATTGTTGATTACCACAATACTGTTTAGATTGTCACACAATATCCCTTTTATATAAATTATCCTACTAAGACTAATGGGCTTTAAACCCCAATGCCTAGTCTTCAGTGGGTTGTTCTTTGATAAGGGAGGAACATGGGACAAATCAATCTGTCCTCTCCCTCCCTCCCTCCCTCCCTCCCT